>BGNK01000921.1:138194-150694 GCA_003297005.1 Symbiodinium sp. clade A Y106
AGCACTCCTAAACCCTAAGCTCTAAACCCTAAACCCTTATAGTGGTCCCTATAACTCCCTACCCAGAGCCTCCAAAACCCCTTAATTAAGGAATATACCTTAAATTATATAAGGGATCCGTTATATAATTTAAGGTATATTCCTTAATTAAGGGGTTTTGGAGGTTCTGGGTACTAAGCACTCCTAAACCCTAAGCTCTAAACCCTAAACCCTTATAGTGGTCCCTATAACTCCCTACNGTTATATAATTTAAGGTATATTCCTTAATTAAGGGGTTTTGGAGGTTCTGGGTACTAAGCACTCCTAAACCCTAAGCTCTAAACCCTAAACCCTTATAGTGGTCCCTATAACTCCCTACTAAGCACCAGTGCGCCAGGCCGAGTCGCTGAAAGGCGGCCGCCTGAGGACAGAACCCGAGAGACTCCTCAGCGGCAAGAAGGGTTTACGGGGTTTGGGTTGGGTTTAGGGTTATAGGGTTTAGGGGTATAGGGTTTAGGGGTATAGGGGTATAGGGGTATAGGGTTTAGGGTTTAGGGTTTAGGGTTTCAGGGCTTGGGTTTGGGGTCGGAGTCTAGCTGTCAGGGTTTAGGCCCAGGCTTTTGGTTTTTGGTGTCTATGGTTTCGGGTATAGGGTTTAGCGTTTAGGTGTTTTGGGTTTTATTTGGGTTTAGGGACTCACCCTCGGCAGCAGACAAGGTGGCTGAAAGATTACGGAGAATTGTACCTTATTGTCTCGTACAAAGTATAGTCTACCCGGAGACTCCAAAACCTCTTAATTAAGGAGTATACCTCAATTTGTAATTGGGTACCGAGTATGATTTTAGGCATATTCCTTAATTGAAGGGTTTTGGAGTCTCGGGGTAACACAACCAAAGGCCCGAGTCTAGTCATTAAGACCCCTCTACTGCCCGGGCACAAGTCGTGGGTCCGAAACCTGTAGGTGCTAAACCCCTAACCCTGAAACCCCTAGGTCCTGAACCCGTAGCCCCTGTCATCCCCGAGGCATCGTGGACGAACAGGTTGACCTGCGGAGCCGTGTGGAGCAGCTCGAGCAGGAGAAGGTGCGGAAGAAGGGGGCTTAGAGTTTAGGGTTAATGGCAGTGCTATAAGCGCCCTACTAGTGCTACTACAATAGCCACAATTGCTACAACTGGTACAGCTATACTACAAGATTCGTGAGCCAGTGGATCCGAGGAGCGGTACTTTGTAGTTGCTAGTGAGGAGGAAGTGTCGTTTACTAAACCAGACCCGAAATCCAAAAGCTGCAGATATCGTCACCTCCCAAACCCTTATAGTAAGCACTCTCTATAGCAATCCTTATAGTAATCCTTACCAGCAACCCTTGTACTATAGTAATAGTGTAGTGTCCCTTACAGTAACCCTTCTATTTTGGTAACCCTTGTGTGGCCCTTGAAGTATGGTAACCCTTTTTGAGTTAGCAACTACCATTTCCATTTTCTAGCCATGCACCACCCCCTAGCACCCAAACCATAATAACCTATTCCTCAACCCTAAACCCACCGAAAGACCCATAGGAAAGACCCACCTGAAGACCCAAAACCATAACAACCTATACCTCAACCCTAAACCCACCGAAAGACCCACACCAAGACCCACATAATGGAACCACTAAAAGACCCATACACCACCACATAGAAAAACCCCAACCTCAAACCCATAGACCACTACCCCCATAGAAAAGCCATATTCCCCAACCCGAAATCCCTAGCCCTTGAAAATGGAAATGGTAGTCTCTAATAAAATATCTACAATAGGAATAAGGTTTGGGGATAAGGTAAAACCATAATATAGTTATAATCTATAACAACTTACGGATTATAACTACCTTTTACTTGTGACTTATCAACTGGAATTTCAATAACTATTCTGTCCTTATGTTTGCCGAGTAGCATTAATCATAGGGACCCTTAGGGGGGTAGGGAGAGGGGGGGTAGGGGGCCTTAATGCCCATAATAAGGACCTAATAAGGCCTATTTAAGGAAGTATAGTCCCCTACCCCCCTCCCCCCTACCCCCCTAAGGGTCCCTATGAATAAAGTAGTCTTCTAAAAAATCATCTTTCGGGTTGGGGAATATGGCTTTTCTATGGGGGTAGTGGTCTATGGCTTTGAGGTTGGGGTTTTTCTATGTGGTGGCGTATGGGTCTTTTAGTGGTTCCATTCTGTGGGTCTTGGTGTGGGTCTTGGTGTGGGTCTTTCGGTTGAGGTATAGGTTGTTATGGTTTTGGGTCTTCAGGTGGGTCTTTCCTATGGGTCTTTCGGTGGGTTTAGGGTTGAGGAATAGGTTGTTATGGTTTGGGTGCTAGGGGGTGGTGCATNGGTTTTGGGTCTTCAGGTGGGTCTTTCCTATGGGTCTTTCGGTGGGTTTAGGGTTGAGGAATAGGTTGTTATGGTTTGGGTGCTAGGGGGTGGTGCATGGTTAGAAAATGGAAATGGTAGTTGCTAACTTTTTGTAGCCCTGTAGTAACCGTTTTTGTAACCCTCAACCCCAAACTCTAAACCCTTAAAAAGTGGTAACCCTTATAGTAGTAGTAGTAACCCTTATAGTAACCCTTGCAGAAATCCCTAAAGGGACGCTTATAGTAACCTCAAATAGTAACCCTCAAGTAGTAGCCCCTAGAGTAACTCTTGTAGCAACCCTTATGGTAGCCCTTAGTAGTCGCCCTCAACCCTAAGCCTTAAACCCTAAGACCCTAACACATATCACCCTACGACAGTAAACCCTAAGCCCCTAGACCCTAAACCCTAAGCTCTGAACCCTAGAACCCTAACCCTTAAGGGAACTCTTAGTAGTCGCCATTTACAGCCCTAAGACCCTAAGACCCTAAAGTAATGTAAAACTGTGCGAACTCCGAGGCAGAGCTCCAGGAGCGGCTCGACTTCGTGGAGGAACTGTTGGGCCCCTCGTCGCCGGGTGGTGCCTTTTTTAGGGAGTTATAGGGAAGACTACAAGGGTCCCGATAGAGATGTCTATAAGGGTTACTATAAAGGGTTACTATGAGGGCTAACATAGGGTTTAGGGTTTAGGGTTCCGTCTTTCGGGTTTAGGGTTTAGACTCGGTTTAGACGTTTAGGGTTTAGGGTTTAGGATCCTAAGCAGGGAATGGGGGAACCTATCCTAAGGATAGTCTTTTGAGGTCCCTTACCTAGTAGCTGAGTGGCTGAGTGGATACACTTTACACTTTTTGGGATAATCTTACCCACCATAAAACTGAAAGTGTACACTTTTTGGGGCTTATGAACTCAGCAAGTATAAGCTTATAGTAGTCCCTACAGCCCGCCCCCTCGTCGCAGGTATCGACTTTCGGGTCGTTGGGTTTAGGGTTTAGGGTTCAGGGCTTTAGCGCTTTAGGGCTTTAGTGCTTTAGGGTGCCGTATCAAGGGGTAGCTCGAAGGGTTGCGATAACCATCAGGGCGTAGGGTTTAGCGTTCAGGGATTAGAGTTTAGGGTTTAGGGTTCAGGGTATCTGATGCAGAGCAGGTTGTATTCTGGGACTGTAAGGGTCAAGTTTGTTTGCTTTTGAGGGTTTTGTCAGGGCTGTTAGCGTTTAAGACCGTTAGCCCCAAAACCCTGAAGCCCTAATGTCATAGCAACCTGCAGCGCAACCCCAAACTCTAAGGCCCTAAACCCAAAAACCCCACCCTAAACCTTGAACCCCGAAACCGTATAGCCCCAAAAGCCCGAAAGCTGATAAGTTTCTTCTAGTGGAGTCCAGGCCCCACCGAGAGCCAGCGGAGATCTTTGCAGGACCTGCGTTGGTGGGGCCCGGAGAGCCCCATTCGGGGCTTTCGGGTTTAGGGTTTATGCATGCGGTCTCTCGGACAGTCTCGAAGCAACCACTTGGAGACTAGACGGGTTTAGGGTTTAGGGGTTTGGGATTTAGGGGTTGAGGGTTTGAGGGTTTGAGGGTTCAGGGCTCAGGGTTCACGGTTTAGGGTCTAGGGGTTCAGGGTTCAGGGTTTGATTCGGGTTCGGGGCTCAGGGTTCAGGGCTTATGGTTCAGGGTTCAGGGTTCACGGTTCAGGGATTAGGGTTCAGGGTTTAGGGTTTGGGGTTTAGCGTTGAGGATTGAGGTTTTGAGGGCTGAGGTTTTGAGGGTTTAGGGCTTAGGGCTCTGTGTCAAGGGCTCTATTCAAGGCCCCATTCTGTCTGGCCATGCATGCTACTAAAGGTTGTGCATGCTGCCTCGACTGCTCTTTGAAGCAGTCTGTTTGCGACCACCTTGCCGCCGCATTCTAGTCAGAGAATGCATTCCATCTCGTGGTCTAAGTGCTGCATCGCGCCCGTGCTGTGCATGTGCGGAAGGCAAAATGTTGAGGCAGCACGCAGTCATCTTAAACGAGGCAGCACGCGTTTTTTTGACGTGCTCTAGGGTTTTGGGGTTTGAGCAGTTTCGCTTGGTTTCTAAAATAAATGCATTCCAGCTCAAAGTTTTGCGTTCGCACCACGCGTGGCGGAGAAGTTGAGGTGGCACGCAGGGGTTTTAGTTGGCACGCACGTGTCTTCAAGAAGCACGCATGCACTCGAGGCATCACGCACTAGTTCTAGTAGCACGCTGCTCCAGACAGCACAGCTAGGGAGGCCCTTGATCTATAGGGTTCCATCTATCTGTCTATCTATAGATCTGTCTATCTCTCTATCCCTCTCTATCTCCCTATCTATCTCTCTATCTGTCTATCCATCTATCTACCCATATCCGTATATATATATATACATACACACACATACATACACACACACATGCACATACATACATACATACATACATACATACATACATGCATGCATGCATACATGCATACATGCATACATGCATACATGCATACATGCATACATGCATACATGCATACATGCATACATGCATGCATGCCTGCATGCCGGACTGCCTGCCTGCCTGCCTGCATGCATGCATGCATGCATGCATGCATCCATGCATCCATGCATCCATGCATCCACGCATCCACGCATCCATGCATGCATACATACATGCATGCGTGCATACATACGTGCATACATACAAGGGCTTATAGTAAACAGACTAACCTTAAATTGTATATGGCTTATTATTACTCCTGTTGTTGTCACGATCATCTTACTACTACTACTACTACTACTACTACTACTGCTACTGCTACTGCTACTGCTACTGCTACTCCTACTACTACTACTACTACTACTACTGCTACTGCTACTGCTACTCCTACTACTACTACGACGACGACTACTACTACGACTACTACTACTACTACTACTACTACTGCTACTACTACTACTACTACTACTACCACTGCTACTACCACTACTACTACTACTACTACTACTACTACTACGACGACGACGACTACTACTACAGCACATCCTTGAAGTAGCTAGGCTGAGTGGGTTTCACGGTTTAGGGTGCGATATAGGGTTCAAGGGTTTAGGCTTAGTGTTTTGGGATGAGCAGGCCCACTACATACCCTAAACCCTAAACCCTACACGTAGTGTTCAGGGGTGAGGATTGTCGGATTATGTGTACTTGGGGGTTAGGGGGTTCGCAGGTATTAGGGATATTACGCTTGTTAGGGTCTCGTGAGAGTTTCCGAAAATTAGGATTACCTGATTTGGTGTCTTTATAAATATTTTCGGAAACTCCCATGTGGGCTTCGGGTTTGGAGGTTGTTAGCTTCGGATTGATTACATTTTAGGACTGAGGTTGCAAGCAGCGACAATTCTTGAATGTCTCGTTTTGTCCATGTGCAGCCGCGGGAGGAGAAGGCACTTGCAGCAAGGTCTGCTGCTCTACAGGCACCCTTGTTGCTATTCGCAGGCTTGACGCTGAAACTGTCAAGAAACGGTGGGCAGAGGGTGAAGACATCTGCCCGTACACGTTGCAGCTTCTTTGTAGCGAGAGTCAAGGCCAGCCACCACCAAGTTAGCGCATGTTGCTCTACCGAAACATACCGCAACACACCGAGACCTCAGCATGCTAGCCACCCTGAGTGAACCTACTGCAATTTCAGACCATCCCGTGAGCTTGCAATGGCGCCGGTGTACATCGCTGGCAAGACAGTCATTCAAGTCTACGACTTCGATGCTACGAGACTCATCCTACATTTTGTAAATTTTATCACTTCCTAGTACAGGGGCGTAAAAATACCCCAAAGCCCTATTCTAATTACTAAGACCCCTATACTATAAAACCCCTACTATAGATCCCTTGTAGTAGCCCTCCCTTATGGTCCCCTTTAAGGGAACCGACTATAGATCTCTCTAACACGGGAACCATAACTGCAGGATTTTTCTGAGCTTCGGTCCGAGATGCACCCTGGGGCCTTGCTGTTAGAATGCGGCATTTGCCTGCTTTGTTATCGGATCTCTTTATTATACTTGGAGGGGCAGCGGACTTAGTAAGTCGTTTTATAAGTACGGTTATAATTGGGGTAACTCCATTTAGGGTACTTAAAACTCTACTTATAACCTACTTACTAAGTCCCCTGCCCCTCTAAGTAGGGACTCTCATTTGAGATTACCCACCTACCTTCATCCTACCTTTTGAGACCCCTGATCTAGAAGGTTATCTAGGGTCGGTCCTGAGTAGTACACTTTTTGCCCTGTTTAGGTTAGGGCCCCCTTATTAAAACCGAGTAGTAGGAATAAGGGTACCCTTATTATAAGGGGGCCACTCAGAAACCGGGGACTCTTAGTTGGGATTTCCCCACCTGCCTTCATCCTACCTTTTGAGGCCCCTGATCTGCCTCTAGGATCCCTAAACCCTGAACCCTGAACCCTACAGCCTAAACCCTGAACCCTAAACCCTAAACCCTGAACCGTCTTTCTGCAGCTGATTTGGCTCCCTGTGCTTTCAACGACAAAGGGCGCCTTGCTCTGTCGACTCCACGTGTCAGCAATGGCCTGCTTTGAGGGATGCTTCGGCTGGACCCGCCATGGTTGCCTGGCCGGAGTCAGCTGGTTTAGGGTTCAGGGGTTATAGGGGTTTGGGGGTTTGGGGGTTTGGGGGTTCAGGGTTTAGGGGTTTAGGGGTTTGGGGTTAAGGGTTTTAGGTTGAGTTGACACTTAGTTTCTTGCGAGGATTGATCGAAATCAATCTCAGCCCTTTCGTGACCATGACCATCATGAGTGTTCAGGTGGACCCGGTGTGCCAGAAGTTCCCAATGCAGGCGAACTGCGAGCTTTGCCGTACATGCTCGAAGAGCATGAGGAGTTTGGTATTTTGCGAGCTGAACACTGGCAGCGGAGTAGTCGCTATGCTTCGAGGTATGTCTGCGCATGCATGCGCAGATTTATGATGATGCATGCATGCTTCCATTCCATGCGTGCATGTTCATACATACGCACATAATGTAGGAACCTGATTAAGAAACCCTGGGCCTATAACCCCCAAAATGTAGGATTCATATAAGGAACCCAAATAAAGGCCCAAGGTTTCTTAATCAGGTTCCTACCTTACCTGCATGCATTCATGAATGGCAGACATATCGTTAATGCAAGCCGCACGCCGACAAATGCGTGTGCACATGCAGGTACGTAAACAGATAGATTCATCAGATAGGTAGAGATGATAGGTAGATAGATAGGTAGATAGCTACAACGGTCGATCGCTTCCCCTAAACCCTAAACCCACTTTCGTACAGTTTTCTCCAGAGAACACAATCAGATGACCCGGAACTCCTGATGAAGCTTGAGCTCAAGGGAAAACAGAGAGTCCAAAACAGTTTAATTGAGGAATGTATCTTAAATTATAATAGGCTCCCAAATTTGACTTAAGGTACATTCCATAATTAAGGGGTTTTGGAGTCTCTGGGAAGCTAATCGCATTCAAAAAGGGTTTCCCTCCTCCACCTGGCTTCGACAGGCCAGCCTCTCCCGCAGCTCCTCACGAGTGCGCCGGAGGTGCGCTTTCAGTTTCAACAAGCGAAGTCGAAACGGTTCAGGGTTTAGGATTTAGGGTTTGGGGTTTAGGGCAACTTTCTATTGCGGAGTGGACCATGTCGGCCGCAACATTCTGTTTGCATGGTCGGAGAATCGCCTCTGCCCTTCCCCCACAGAGGTGCAGCAAAAGAGCTACCACTACCTGCCGAGGGCTCCCTCAGCCCTAAAACCCGCAAGCCCCAACCGTAAACCCCCTAAACCCCTACCCCCTAAACCCCCCCAACACCCTAAATTCTAAACCCCAAACCCCAAACCCCCACAACCCTAAATCGTAAAGGTCTTAGAGTTGGCAGGCTCCACGCCCCCGCAACGAGCGCAAGATCTCGAAAGGCCAGGCGCTTCCCTTGTGTCAACTGCACCCTGGGGTTCCTATCCAAGGGTCCTTATAAGCGTTACCACAAGGGATACTATACTGCAAGGGTTACTATAAGGGTTATTATAATGTAAGCGTTACTATCATATAGGGGATACCAATTTTAAGGATTACACCATGAGTGCCTGGACTGTGTGCACTCTACCGTATCACATTCAGACTGTCTTGTACTATGTTATGCTATCTTATACTAGCAGCTTATGCTATCTTATGCTATCTTATACTCCTTTTACTATCGAGTAGAAACGTTGCAGTGCAGGAACTGCTTTACTTCAGGTCCCCTGCACAGGTGCCAACAGCAACCAAGCAGGAAGCACACAGTCATCCTGAGTTGAATGCTCCCATGAGCAGCTTGCCGAGTCAACCCTAAACCCTAAAACCCTAAACCCCTAAACCCTGAACTCTAGACCCCCAACCCTAAACCCCTAAATAGGCCCTAATCTGGGCTTTGGAGTGCCAGACTTTAATACTTTTTTTCTTAAAGAAACCCTTATGAAATAAAAGTTTATGCTTTTTTCTCCCTGGTTACTTAAAAGCCCAGTAATAAACCCTAAACCCTAAATGAAGCTTCCCAGGATCCAACACCAGCAACGGCTCGCGTGTGCACTACTCTTTGACCGGTTCCTGGGCCACCCAAGAGCCCATCTTCCACTTGATTAGGTGGTTTGTATAGTTGATGCGGTTGGTTCTTTAGCGCAGTACCCTCCAGCGACGCAAGCCGTGTCTGTAGCAGACTTGCCGGAGCTATGAAGATGAATCCTACACCCTAAGCCCCACACCCTAAACCCTAAATCCTTAACCCTACACCCTTTTCCGATCTGGCTCCGACTTAAGGCATGCAGCTTCCGGACTCGCCCATTCGAGCCAAGAAGAAGGTCACATACTCCATCACCGGCATGCCTCTGCTGCGTGGCAGCGTTTAGGGTTCAGGGTTTAGATGTGCCATTTCGGGCTCGGGGTCGAGCTTGCCCCCTTTTGTTCGGGTTTACTGTTTCAGTACGGGTTTGCTGGGTCAGATGGCCAAGCCTACGTAAGCCAAGCCCCCGAGAAAGCGATCCAAGCCACCATCCTAAACCATAGTCACGCACGGTTCCTGTTCTCTCTTTCCTGATTCCGCAAACAGAGACACGGGATCTAACCACGTAGGAGCCACTTCACCCTAAACCCTACATCCTGAACTCAAACCCTCAAAGACCCGACACCCTAAGTCCAAACTTGTAAACGCTGAGCCCTACACCCGAAGCCTTAAACTCAAACCTTTATGGAACTACTACAAACACCTTATGCTAACCCTCATAAAACCATTGTAATTGTAGTAACCTGTATAGTTAGTGCCCTCATAGAATAAGGCTTCTTGCGCAGACCGCTCTAAGGTACGAGCCGGATGAGCCGAACATTGCCAATGATCAGAAGGTTGCTGGGAGGCTTGTCATAATAGTGCAAATCAGAACAATAACATCTGCGTTTGTCATCATGATCATCATCACCAGCATCGTCAGCATCATCAGCATCGCCATCACCATCACCATCATGATTCATCATCACTATCATCACCATCTTCATCTTCATCACCGTAGGCATGACAGAACAACGTTGTATCCCGTTCCTGTCGCCGAGAAGCTTGCGGCAGGCGTGGAAGTGGGAGCAAGGAGACCACCGCCACCACGGACAGCAAGACAACCACCGCAAGCAAAGCCAGCACCGGCAGCAAGGGCAGCAAGGGCAGCAGCGGCCGAAGGATGCAATACTCCATCACTGGTCCGGGGCCTGGCTTTGAATGGAAGTCAACATTGACGCTGACGGTGTAATTGCAGTCAGTCGGATCATCAATAAAGCATGTCCTTGTGTGATGCCTGGGACTTTTCAAGGCATGCCCTTGCCAGAGTCGCCCCAGCGCAAGACCCACGCCATCACGGGAATGCCGCTGCAACCTGGCCCTGGCAAGTCTAAGTGTCTATCTGGGTGGTTGTCAAAATTATGGTCCCGTTTTGGGTCCCTAATATAATACGCCACCTAATATTTAGGGTGTCCAAAAAGGGACCCTAGTTTTGACAATTACCCATCTCGCTTCGAAGGACCGTGGCTGGCAAGAGCAATCGAGAATGCGTGGTAGCGGTTGAACAGTTCGCAACCGCCGATCGCCATTTTTCAGAGTTCCTGTCGTGTTCAGCAAAAGCCAGCACCGTCTCGCGCTGGGTCGTGCATTAGAAGTGCTGTCTAAACCTAAGCGGCACAGGAGTGACAGGAGTCTCGTCGCGTGGGTTGTGGGGTTTTCGGTGTGCTTTCTGTTTCTAGACCAGACTATAGTATACTATGCTAGACAATACTATGCTATGCACTACTATACCTAGAGGGTCATACCCTACCCCTTTTTTAGGTTACCTAGTTTTATGGCTAGGATCTCCTATATACAAAAGTAGGTACCTGAAAAAAGGGGTAGGTTATGAGCCTATGGGTACTATACTGCTTCAGGCACCCCACCGACACGTCGGAGCCGCGCAGGAGCTTGAAAGGCCGGGTCAGCAGAGATTTCGAGGGCTTGCGATGGCATTCTTGAAGGTTCATCACGGGACTTGAGAACCCAGAGACTTCAAAACTCCTGAATTAAGGAATATACCTATAGTAGGATCCCTAATATGGTTTAAGGTAAATTCCTTAATTAGGGGGTTTTGGAGGCTATGGGATCATGAGACTTGAGTAAGGTAACCGGGCTTTGGAGTACCATACGGTTGACGGACAAAATCCTGCATGACCCTAAGGACCCTAAACTATGGGAATTATGGTATATTCCTTATAATGGTTAATGCAGGATTTTGTCCATCAGCAGTACTTTAATACTTTTTTCTTAAAGGAACCAAAATGAAATAAGCGTTTATACCGTTTTTCTCCCTGGTAACTTAAAAGCCCAGGTAGCATTGTAGTAACTAGGGTTGTAAATAAGGTAACTATACCTGTATTTACTTATAGCATGGTGGGACTTAGTAACTAATTAGGGACAGAAGTAAGGTACCAGTACAACACTTAGGGTTGTAAATAGGGTATCTATACCTGCATAATGATACTTTTAACCCAGTTGAGGTACTTATGACTGCACTTGCTAAGTCCCATGAACCTCCGAGTGCTTGGGCAGGCATGTTTTCCTCCGTAAAGTGAGCCACCTGATGCGCCTGGCACCCAGTCCAAGGCGTGCTGCTTTTTGAAGGTACCTGAGACGGACAGCCTGAGGTAGCATTGAAAGAGTGGTACCGACATCCCCAAGATCCCTCAACTTCTTCTATAGACATGCTTCAGCGGAGTCTTGCAGAAGCTGTCGTTCTTGAGATCTTCGTGCTACCATGAAAGAGCTTGCAGGGTGTAGTGGGACCAGAAGATTTGCATTACGATATGGCAAGGAACGTTGTGATCGTTGTTGACGCCAAGACATGCGTTCATCCTTCGGCTGCGAAGCACTGCCGGCTGACCAAGGCACTTGCACACTCGTCGACCGCCGTGGCGAAAGCTCGCAAAGGTAGTTTTCCGATTGTGCCAAGCCGCTCCAGGTTTTGAAGGCCTAGGCCGCCTAGGTTATGGCACTGACATCTGTTTCGGAATCGATCAGATCTTCTGCAACCCCTTCTCAGGCTACAGTATCTCGTGAGGTTGGGTTTGTGGCGATCACACCGCGCAAAATTTCTCGTCAGTAAAGCTGCGTACATGGAGCGACATTTGAGATTTCGCAGCGAGTCGAATAGTGTCATAGAGAGGCAGCGCAAGGCAGCTTAGCATGAATGTGTATCCGATCTCGAGTAAACAGAATGCCCTGGCGACCGCCTCTCCGTGACAAGCCATGAGGTCGCTGGGCTTGTAAAGCAGCGACCGGCTGCCCACGGCAAGATTCCAGGGCTCGCCACCTCCCAATAAAGTCAAGCTTCAGCATCTATACGCTTCAATACCTATATGATATAGCCTATACCTAGTAGTAGAGTAGGTAACCTTTAACCTTTCGGGGTAGTCTAACCCCTATATAATCCTTATATTATGAAAAAGGTTAACCTTTGGTTTCCCATGATACCCGACAAGTAGGTATAGCCTATATGCCCAGCAGTTTCAGGATCAGTCGGTTGGTTGTGCCCTCACCGGTGCAGTGTGCCGCCAAAGCTTCGGAGGCGTCATCGCCGTCTGCTGGCCAGTGAATC
>BGNK01000921.1:153194-157685 GCA_003297005.1 Symbiodinium sp. clade A Y106
GGATCGGGATATTAGGGTTTAGGGTTTAGGGATGTGCCGGAGCTTGTGGTTGCCGAGAGTTGGTACGAGAGCTTTTTTTGGTAGCTTGTGCCTCTGCAGGTAGCTTCCTCGCTCTCGGCCATGCTGCGGGCTACTCGAACAATGCTCCTGGTCTGTTGTGCGACAAGTTTTGGATGAGCCATCAGCTCCGGCAAACCCCAAGCCCCAAAGCCTATACTCTAAACCCTTACCCTAAGACGGAAAAACCCTTACACCAAACTGTAAAAACCCCAAACCCTAAATTCTAAACCCTAAACCCTAAACCGTTAACCCTAAACTTTAAACCCTGTCAAGGCAACTCCCGTACCTGAGGCGTTGTACTCCGTGGCCAAGCCTGGGGCAGCTGCACCTTGGACCGCGATACAGAGTCCTTATCGGTAGAGGGTTCAGGGTTGAGGGGTTATATAAGGGGTAAGGGTTCAGGGTAGAGCATTGCTGTATGAAATGGTAAAAACAGGACAAGGAGCCCTATAAGGAATAGTATTGGTAGAGCGTTGCACCATGCAGTGACCTGTTTGTCAGATAGCAGATGCCATAGTGCGAGATGGATACGACCGAACGAGAGTAACTCTTTTTGGCCCTGTAAGAGGGTTTTCTATTCGTGGTGGCACAGCGGCTGAGAGAACCTGCACCCTAAACCCAGAAATTCTAGAGCCCCACAGCGGGCAACTCGGAAAGGGCGAAGTTCGCAAGAGCTCTTGGCTGAGGCCTTCCGCATCGATCCGGCCGGGCTGCTGACTCACCTGAACACGGCGCCCCTTCAGCGAATTCGTAGATTGTCGATGCTCCGAAGTAGAAGAAGAAGTCGTAGTAGTAGTAGCCGCCAGCCTGCTCCTGTGACCCCATTAACTGGCTCTACATCACCAAGAGGCTGAGGATTACTACTATTTCAGAGGAGCAGGCCGGCGACTACTACTTTAAAGGGGCAGGCGGGCGACTACTACTGCCTTAGAGGAGCAGGCGGTGGAGTACTACTGCTACTGTAGTGGCAGTGGAGTATTACTAATACTGTAAAGGAGCAGGCGGCGGACTACGACTACTGCTAGTGCACTTGAGGCTGGGCCGGTTAATCAAAACCATGCCAAGCCAAGCCAAACCAAGTCCAGCCAAACCAAGCCAAGCCAAGCCAAGCCACTTTAAAAGAGAACTCCTTTCACCATTGTGTCAGAGGAAAGCCCTATCTAATAGGAAAGCCCTATCAATAGGTAACCAGGTAAACCCTATCTAGTAGGAAAACCCTATCTAATCGGAAAACCCTATCTAGTAGGAAAACCTTATCTAATAGGAAAACCCCATCCAATAGGAAAACCTTATCTTAGGAAAACCATATCTAACAGGAAAACTTTATGTAATAGGAACAACCTAGTAGTAGAGTAGGTAACCTTTAACCTTTTGGGGTAGTATAATCCTTATATAATCCTTATATTATGAAAGAAGTTAACCTTTGGTCCCCCATGATACCCGACAAGTAGGACAAGCCCTGCAACAGAGCAGTGTCCACAAGCCCAGCGAAAGATGCTCTGAAACGGCTGTGGCATGCAACAAAAGAGGGAGAGGAGGGTCACGGGAGCAGGCTGGCGCCTAGTAGTAGTAGTAGTAGTAGCAGCAGGAGTAGTAGTAGTAGTAGTAGTAGTATGCAAGTAGTAGTAGTAGTAGTACTACTACTAGTACTAGTACTAGTACTAGTACTAGTACTAGTACTAGTACTAGTACTAGTAGTAGAGTAGTAGCAGTAGCAGTAGCAGTAGCAGTAGCAGTAGCAGTAGCAGTAGCAGTAGCAGTAGTAGTAGTAGTAGTAGTCGTAGTAGTCGTAGTAGTCGTCGTAGTAGTAGTAGTAGTAGTAGTCTAGTCGTAAGAGTCGTAAGAGTCAGCATAAGACTTAAGACTTAAGAGTAATAGGAATAGTAACAGCGATTGTAATAGCAAAGGGTGAGACTAAGAGTAGTAGGAATAGAACCCGGACGTCAACACTCCGAAGTCGGGCGTCGACCAAGGTGAAGTGCGACATCTCAGGCTGAGTTGGGTGGGGATTCGGGGCGAATCGCCTGTGTGTCAGGAGTTTCCAGGTTGCGTTACTGTTTCGTTCTAAGTCTGATTCTGGTGCTTTTCCTGAAGTCTTACCATTTATAGGCACCGCAGGTCGCATATGCACGCGTGCTGATTTCGTGTTTGCAAAAAGCAGAGTATTGCAGCATCTACGCAGCTACATGCGAATCTTCATCCATTTCCCGATGGCGAACCGAAGGCGGTGACAGTCTGGAGGATCATGGGACTTAGTAAGTAAGGTTCTAAGTACCCTAGCTGGGGTTATAAGTAAGTATAAGCATAGTTACCTTATCTATAACCCCAGTTACTAAGTCCCATGAGCCTCCAAGTAGGGAAGGGGGGAATGGATCCTTGGAGTCCCCCACAATCCATTCCCCCATTCCCTACTAAGAACCAGACAGTAAAGTACCCTTATAGTATCCCTTATAGTAACCCTTATAGACCCCCCTTTAAAGGAACCCTATGCCCTATTCTACTAAGAACCAGACAGTAAATGGAAGCCCTCTTCTGAACCCTAAACCCTCAACCCCATACCCTAAACCTGGATTCCTAAACCCTAAACCTTAGAAACGGAAACCTTGCACCCAGAATCTTAAACCCCAAACGCTAAACCCCAACCCCTGAACCCTGAACCCGAAATCCTAAACCCCAAGCCCTAAACCCCTAAAGCCCCACGGACGCAGCGCCCCTAAACGCCCACTGCACAGCCCCACGCCTGCTTAGAGACTCCGAAACCCCTTGATTAAGGAATATACCCCCAGATTATAGTAGGATCCCTAATATGATTTAAGGCATATACCTTAATTAATTCCCTTATACACCCCCTAAAAGGTCCCTTTAAGGAGCCCTTAAAGGGTATATTCCATACAAAGGGAGTTTTTCGAGTCCCTGCGAGGTGCCGCCCACGTCTCCACGGCCTATGTGGGCATGGAGGGCGTGGTCTGCTCCTCGGGCTCTCCACTCCCTCCCTCCAAGGGCCCTTAAGGGTGAGGGTTTATGGTTTACAAGGATTACTATAGGGCTTACTATAAGGGTTACTCCCTCCCTCCAAGGGTCCTTAAGGGTGAGGGTTTATGGTATTTAGGGTCGCCAAAGGCCAGAAGGATTACTATAGGGCTTACTATAAGGGTTCCCTTAAAGGAACGCTTAAGGGAACCCTTAAAGGATCCCATACGGGTTCGGGTTGAGGGTTTAGGGGTACTATACGGGTTACTATAGCCGTTACTATAAGGGTTCCTACAAGGGTTGCTATAAGGGGGCAGAAGGGTCCATGTGCTCATGCAGTAATTGTATACTTGGGCCAAAGTAGTCGGTTTTTCAATACTACAAGAGTCCATGACCCAAAAAGTTACATACTCAAAGGAGTTCTAGTCCTATAATGAGTGTTCCTTTGGGACACCAAAGGACGACGAACATAGTATACAGTTTGACCTCAAGTACCAAACAGGGACTACTTTCAGGCCTAAGTATATGTTGTACTGTATGAGTAGATGGATCCTGACAGGAAGGTGGAAGAAAGGAAGAGACAATAAACACCACGACTTTTGCTTTCGGGCCCACTGTAGGTCATCACCTCTGCCTATGGCGGAGGCGGCTTGAATGTGATCAAGGTCCGTGAAGATGGCTGCCTCGCAGAGGCCGCCCAAACGCACGTGGAATGCTGGCTTTGCCTGGAACTAGAATAGGAATTGGGGGGGGTATCATATTATACTACGCACAACTATAATAAGGAACCCCAAAACCCCATTTTAATATTAAGGCCATACAAATTGAGCCAAAAAACACAGCAATAACCAAGAGTATGATGACCCCAACACCCAAAACCCCAAAACCCTAAATTTAAGGGCTGCGCCAGGTGCGGGCAGCGCGAGTTCGTGCACCGGGCAGTAGTAGTTGTAGTAGTAGTAGTAGTAGTAGGAGAAGTAGAGTTGTAGTAGTAGTAGTAGTAGTAGGAGAAGTAGAGTAGTAGTGGTAGTCGTAGTAGTAGTAGAAGAAGTAGTAGTAGCAGTAGTCGTAGTAGCAGTAGTAGTCGTAGTAGTAGTAGTGGGTGGTAGTAGTGGTAGCAGTAGTAGTAGTAGTAGTAGTAGCAGTAGTAGTAGTAGTAGTAGTAGTAGAGGTAGTAGTAGTTGTAGTAGTAGTAGTAGTAATAGTAATAGTAGTAGTAGTAGTAGTAGTAGTAGTCGTAGTAGTCGTGGTAGTACTAGTAGTAGTAGTAGTAGTCGCGGTAGTAGTAGTAGTAGTAGAAGTAGAAGTAGAAGTAGTAGTAGCAGTAGTCGTAGTAGTAGTAGTAGTAGTAGTAGCAGTAGTCGTAGTAGTAGTTGAAGTAGCAGCAGTAGAAGTCGTAGTAGCAGTGGTAGTAGTAGTAGCAGCGGGTGGGAGCGGAAAGAAGGCAGGGAGGGGTTTGGG
>BGNK01000921.1:157770-187661 GCA_003297005.1 Symbiodinium sp. clade A Y106
CCCCCCCCCCCCGCCCAGGAGAGGCCTGGTGCAAAGGGAGGTTCACTCCAGAGCCAACCAGCACGCCGCCAGGGTCGGCGGACCCTAAAACCTGAACCCTAAACCCCTAAACCCGTAAATCCCCAAATAGTATGATGACCCCTAAACCCTAAAACGGTCAGGTGGAGCCGGGGGCATCGATCCAGCATCACGGGGGCAGCAACGTCTACCAACCCGCGGAGGGCAACGAGCAGGAACAGGTCCTTTGGGTATAATGTAATATCAGGGGCCTTTGATAATGTAATAAGAGGGATCCTGTTACAATGTCAAGACGGATCCTGTTATGCTTTTAAGAGGGATTCGATTATGGTTCTAAGGGGGATCCGGTTATTATTTTAAGAGGGATCCTATTCTGATTCTCAGTAACAAATCATATGATCCGAAGACCAAGGGCGGTTCTTGGAGACACTTCGAGCTTTCGACCCGGTCCTTCACGCATCGGCTGTTCTCTTTGAGTTTCACACGTCTCGAGTGCGCATTTGATTGCCAACTCTGCGGAAGGCGCATCCTCATTCCTGCTTCCTGGATCCCGAAGGCAGGTTTGCCCTCGTCTCGGATTTGGGCCACGTGGCGGCATTCGCCGTTCTCCATCAGCTTTCCTGCAGAATCTGCTAAATCTGAGCTTCCCAGCAGAGACTCCAAAACCCTTTAACTACGGAATATAACTTAAATCATGTTAGGGATCCTATTATAACTTAAATCATGCTAGGGATCCTATTATAACTTAAGGAACATTCCTTAATTAAGGGTTTTTGGAGTCTCTGAGCTTAGTGGGCGGATGCTTTTTTTGCAGATGATATCGGTTCCAAGGCCAAGACAAGATCTATGCGGCTGGGCATCAGCTAGAATAGAATAGGGGTAGGGTTTAGGGTTTAGGGCTATAGGTACCTTAATGTAGAATAGAATAGAGGGTAGGGTTTAAAGTTTAGGGTTTAGGGCTATAGGTTCCTTACTTAGAGTTACCAGGTAATTACAAGTATAGTTACCTTATTTATAACCCTAGTTACAAAGTCCCATGATCTTCCAAGTAGGGTTTTGGGGTATAGTGTAGTAGGATTATATAAGAAGGAACCATATTATAGTATAGAAATAGCAAGCAACCCTGTGATGGTATACCCTAAACCCTGAAAGGGGGCGTCACCATAGGCTAAACAAAAAAACCCTAACCCCCTAAACCCCTAAACCCCTAACCCCCTAAACCCCTAAACCCCTAAACCCTAACCCCCTAAACCCCTAAACCCCTAAACCCCTAAACCCCCCTAAACCCCTAAACCCCTAAACCTCTAAAAACCCTAAACCCCTAAAAACCCTAAACCCCTAAAGTCATCACAAGGAGCCCGAAGGACGAGATTTGGCAATCTTAAGCTTCGCCTGGGAGACATTTCGGGATCTGAGCTTCGGTTTCGCGGCAGGCCATTCCTGGTTGGTGCCTTGTTGGGGTTCAGAGGATTCCGGGTTTAGGGTTTTCAAGGTTTTTTGTGCGGTGTACAGGGTTTACAGGGTGTAAAGGGTTTAAAAGTTTAGGGTCTGTGCACCCGCTGCATAATACCTTGGCCAAATCATGACCTAGACTATGGCTAAACACGAAACCCTCAACCCTCAACCTGGACTCAATGAAGGTGTGCTGGGATTCTCTAGGCTTGAGCCCGCTTCCCAGACCTACGCCGTGGATGCCTCGAAGGGACGTCTCGAAGCGCGTGGTGCCCTCGCCACGGCGCCGGGTGCGGGGCCGCGACACCTGTGCTTCTCGGCACAGGGTTTGGAAGGGGATTCAGTTTTCATGCTCCCAAAACTCTAGAATCTGTGCTTCACGCCGAGCAGAGCCTTGTATGGGGAAGGCAGGAAGCACTGATAAAGGGTGTTATAGGGCTACGATAGAAACAAGCGGCTGCAAAGGGGTATTAGATATAAGCTTTCCGTAACGGTTATTAACGGTTATTAATTACTTCAAGTGAGCCAGACGTTTTGCCAGCCCATATCGTGCAATAAGAGAGTGCCGCATAGTGCTGCTGCACACGCTGGCCATTGATTCGAATGTCCTTGGCCGATACCTACAGTCTCCATCGGAGTTCTTTGGTGGGGGGCTCCCTTATATGGGATACGAATCGGATACGAAACAACGGAGTGGTTAACAAGAAACGGAGCTGCAACGGAGACTATACTTAGTAGCTGAGTAGGTAACCTTTAACCTTTTGGGGTTTATATAATCCTACCAACATTGAATCGGTTAACCTTGTTTGGGCCAGCGTACTCAGCCCCAAAGTATAACTGCTTGGAGGATCATGGGACCTAGTATCTAGGTTATAAACAAGATAGCTATACTCATGCTTATAGCTCCAATGAGGGTACTTATAACCTCATTTACTAAGTCCCAGGATCCTCCAACTAAGAACCCTAAACCCCTATAGTACAACCCTTATAGTAACCCTTAAAGGAACCCTTAAAGGAACCCTTAAAGGACCCTCTAAGCAAGTAGACTGAGCTTTCCAATCTAAACCTTAAACCCTAAACCCTAAACCCTAAACCCCTAATTGGGTCTCTTTGTTTTCATCTTCCAGGTTTCCACCCCAGTGGGCAGCTGGTGTGACACGGCTGGATGCTGGTTATACGTTTGATGGACAAAATCCTGCATGACCCATAATAAGGAATATACCATAATTTCCGTAGTTTAGGGTCCTTAGGGTCATGCAGGATTTTGTCCATCAGCCGGTTGATGGACAAAATCCTGCATTACCCATAATAAGGAATATACCATAATTCCCATAGTTTAGGGTCCTTAGGGTCATGTAGGATAGGGTTTAATATGCGGCTCCGTGGCGCATCCATCCATTCGGGGTTTATGGTTCAGAGGGTTTAGCGTTGAGGGTAAAGGGTATCGTACTACGGTTCATGGAGAAAATCCTGCATGACCTTCCTAGACCCTCCATCTACCCTCTATTAGACCCTAAATGCCCCTGATTTGGGACCATATACCCCTATTTGAGGGTACAAGGAGGGGCATGACCTTAAGGACCCTAAACTATGGGAATTATGGTATATTCCTTATTATGGGTAATGCAGGATTTTGTCCATCAGCCGTATGAGGGAGTTTCCGAAAAATAGGGGACCCTTATTTATTATTGTACCCTAAATAGTAGGATCCTTATTATAAGGACCCCAAAATGAGGTGCCCCTAATTTTCGGAAACTCCCATGTATCGGCCTGAGTAAATCGTCATAGTATTCCTTTGGGCTCCATACTAAAGTTCTAGTATTTTGATTGTGTGTATAATCCAATACCCAACTCTAGTTGTTAAGCACATTTTCGTTCTTGTACAGATCGATTGTTTGGCGATAGGTCACGACCATTGGGTAAATGCAACTCGCAGGTATGGCATCAATGAGCTTGACTGCACAATCAACGTTTACAGCTACGATCGTGATGCCGCGCGCCTTGCACTTTGTACTGTCTCGATGTTGATTTGAACTTTAGTCGGTTTGGCAAACCCTAAGCCCTAAATCCTAAACCCTAAACGCGAAACCCTAAACCCTAAACCTCCCGGTGCAAGCGAGGAAGGCAAGCTCGGGCTGATCCAAACAGTGTCCACGCTGCCGGCAGGCCGTTTGGCCGTGGTACCCCATAATTACACTATGATATACTTCGAGAATATACTAGAAGTGTAATTACACCATAGTATACTTCGCGAATATGCTAGAATTGCAGTACATTGTACTGTAAGAATCTCATTACTTAAACCATGCTATACCAAACGTGCCGGCATTCATCGGTAGCCAGCACAGCACATCATGATGGGAGGCTACAACAACCGGGATCACGCCAATGCGAAGAATGCTGCGGGAGAACCCGCAACAGGTGCCCCTTTGGTTGATCGGGCTCACCCGTCATACCTGGAACAGGTCTGTTGCGAGGTATCGCACATCATATCATAGGGTATCATAGCTGCACAAACGCTGTCGCACAGAGTTGTTTCCGCAGCGACGGGCCTCAGATTGCGCTGGAGCCGATCTGTCTGACAGGACCTAACAGGCCACAGCAGACCAATGCGACTGCGGTATCACAGCTGCAGTTTCGAGCAAACGAGTGCATGACAGGGGTGCTATTTGTGTCTCAGCATGTGCAAGCTCTGCAGACACTGCACACCTGTGCTGACCAAGGACATCCACGTCTCGCCAGACGGTCGTTTCGTGCACTGTGGCGGCACCCACTTGTAAGTCGCGATATGGTCCGGCCATGGAGCGAAAGCAATCGAGGCAACTGGATAGATAGAAGCCATAGCAGTCCAAGACAACAACAGTGTGCAGCTATCTGGATTTCGCGTTGTACTTAGCGCAACCTTTTCCAGTACCAGGCAAGCAGAGCTTGAGCACCCGCTGTTGAATTGCTGAGGCTGTCTTGTTTCTAGTTACTAGTCGGGACGTCAGCCCGCTACTAACTTCTGCTTTGCTCCGTGTCTGCACGCTCACCTAGGCCCTGATCCCTATTACTATCAAACACTTCAGGTATGGCTCAAACCGTGGCCACGATGCTCGGATGCGACCCGGTGAGCCCGAAACAGGAAGTCCCTATGCTCGCTAGAGTCGCGAAGTACGACGGTCCTTCCATTCCGACGTGTAAGTTCTTAGGGTTCGTGGATGTTTGAAGTTTAGGGCCTGGGGTTTGGGGTCTAGGGTAGGTTCCAAGGCGAGTGCCTTTCGCTCCGAAATGCTACAACACTCCCTAGTAGCTGAGTGGATACACTTTACACTTTTTGGGATACTATTACCCACTATAAAACTTAAAGTGTATACTTTTTTGGGGCTTATGAACCCAGCAACTAAGACTCCGAGGATAGCTTGGTCTGCTTCGCAGCCACTGGAAGCCAGCTGGATCTGGTCGGCTTCACCTACACCGAAGGCTCCTCGCTATCGCCTCCTGTTTTTTTTTCGTTCATATAGGAGTCTACTATTTGGGGTACTGTATTCGGGTCCCCTATTTCGGAAGCCCCCCCCCCATATACAGCCCAAGAGAATATTCAAGATATTCCTTTCATTAGGGCTCTAAGGGTATAGCTTGGAGATGTAAGAGAAAAGCACGCACCTTTAGAAACTGAAGCTGACTTTGGAAGATGTGCGGCGGTCTCTGCAAGGTGCGCACCCTCGTAACTTCAGCATCCACCCCTCGGGTGACTGGGTCCTGGTAGCGAATCAGGAGCCTTCAATCTTTGACTCTTCTATAGAGTGTAGGGTTCACGGTTTAGGGTACCGGCAGGACAGTGACAATGTGGTGGTCTTCAGGCGAGATCAAGCCACAGGTGCGGATCTGCCTTGTTGGCTTTGCTCGCAAGCAAGTCCGATTCAATTTAATAAGTTACCATAATAAGGAAACCATATGATTTACTTTAGATCCTTGATATGGTAGCTCAAGTTAAATTCCTTCTGGCGTGGGACATGTTGTAGTAAACCCGTGATCCCAGAGTCCCAGACTCATTCGCAGATGTCCAGGTGGTCTTACAGCGACGGATGTCCGAGTGACAGTCAAAGCAGCCAGGCCTGCCATCGACTTCGGTGAAGTTGAAAGACGTGTGCAGTGCAGCGCTGCTTCCATGGCAACTCTGAGGTGCATTGTCTGGGGCCTTCCCGTGGAGCCTCGCAGCAAGTGAGGCCTTGGGCAGGGTCCAGGAGGAAGCGCATTCAGCATCGCCCTTTCCTTTTGAGTCCTCATCCCGTGAAATGCATGGCCAATACTATAGGGGCCTTAATAATTACCTATACTATTTTGGGGGCTCCTTATTATATTATAGGCCCCAAAACCCTATTCTAATTATTAAGGCCCCTATATTAAAGCCACTAGCAGACCCCTAAACGCAATGGCCTTAAACCCCACCTGCGGAGGCCGAGCCGTGTTGATCGTTCGAGGTGGCGCCAGAACATGCTCGTCTCCGTCACAGCATCTTATGCTAGGGGCCTTACTACATAGAATAGGGTGTTGGTCCGATCATACGATATAATTATAGTAACTGGGCTTTGGAGTACCATACTTGAATACTTTTTTCTTAAAAGAACCCTTATGAAATAAAAGTTTATACTTTTTCCACCTGGTTACTTAAAAGCCCAGCTAAGGATCCCCCCAAATAGTATTGGACTTATTGAGGCCCCTATAGTAGCTTGCCAAGGGGTGCTCACGAAATTGAAACCGCTGCAGGATTAAGTACACGGCGCCACAGCGGCGGTCTCGATTGGAGTTCGGGTTTGCTTCGAGGCGTAGACACACCACGTGGTGCACAAGCTACCGCAGTGGGTTGATTTCAGAAACGCGTCGATGCGAGAGAAGAACAAATCGGTGCGGCTGCTTCCGTCCTTGCGACTGGGCTATTTGCATGTGTAGCGCGCCTGAATGCAAGTCCTGAGCAAAGCGAAGTATCAGAAGTTCCTTACGCTCTACACACCCAAGCCAGCAACTAGTTTCAAGCCGTGTGACCTTCGGAGAGCAACCAGCTGCTGGACGACGAAAGCCGACCCAAAGAGAGGCTCCGCACCCTAAGCCCTCAACCCTCAACCGTAACACCCTAAAGCCGAACCCCTAATCCCTAAACCCTAAACCCTCAACCCCTAAACCCTAACCCCTAAAGCCTCAACCCTAAAGCTTTCATTCCTTTGTCCGTTGGCGGAGGCCAAGTGGCGCGGAGCGTGCATCCCCACGAAGGCGCCGGATGTTTCGCTGGTTCTGTTTAGGGTTTGGGGGTTTAGGGTTTAGGGTTTGGGGGTTTGGGGGTTTGGGTTTAGGGTTTAGGGGTTTAGGGTTTCGGGGTTTAGGGTACAAGGTTTAGGGTTTAGAGTGCCAGACCATGAGTTAGGAGGACCATCCCCCGCGCAAAGAACATTGCGAAAAGGGGCTTCTTGGGAATATACCTTAAACCCAGGGTTCCTTAAAGGGCTCCTTAAAGGGATCTTTGAAGGGATCTACAAGGAATAAATCATATTAGGGATCCTAGTATAACCTAAGGTATATATGGGTAGTTGTCAAAATTATGGTCCCTTTTTGGGTCCCGATTATAATACGGCGCGTATTATTTAGGGTACCCAAAAAGGGACCCTAATTTTGACAACCACCTATGTGAGTGTGTGTTTCTGGTGTCACAGTAGGCTCTTCTTTTTCTTCCTTGTGTTCACCAGTCTCACTGTTGCTAATACCACCAGTAAGGTTACCTAACGATTACTTTCTCTATGGCTAGTTCTATCAGCATGACTTTGACTAGGTCTTATGCATAAAAATATGGCACCTGTATCCATGACCATGCCTAAGACCTGGCTGTGACTATGCATGGATTCTCACGATGATTGTGACTTCTATGAAAGCAGTGCTTGTTATTGCATTTTTTCTGTGGTTATGAGTTATGGTTCACTAAACTCCCAAAACATCGGTGAATTATTGGCTCCACACCTGAGAAAGGCTATTCTACATACCTTTGAGGTGAAGGTGGTAGTGTAACCCTAAACCCTGAACCCTGCACTCTAAATGTGTAATTATTGTAATAGCTGGCATACTTCAGATGGCGACGTGGAGCGTGTCGATTCTGTTTTGTGAGAATCCGTCGGCTTGCCTGGGCTTGAGGGGTCTAGGGAACCCGTACCGAACAACATTTAAGACCACTCCAAAACACTGCTTTAGACCTATGACATCCTACGCCCTGAACCCTAAACCCTAAACCCTGAACCCTAAACCCTACACCCTGAACCCTAAACCCTGAACCCCTGAACCCTAAACCCTAAACCCTACACCCTGAACCTTGAACGTGTCTGGAAGTTAGAGGTGGCCGGACGCCTGGACGAGCGACTTGTGGCCGCACAGGTCCTCCAAGATAGACTGGATTAAGGGAGATTTTGGGCTTAGGGCTTGGAGTACCCTCTCTCAGGATGCCAAGGAAGGATCCCTAGATTAAATTTTAGGTTTTAGGGTTTAAGTTTGGAGTGCAGGAGCCAAGATATGACCAATTCAGGTCCTGTAGCAGGATCTAGTAGGCAAGGGTCCCTTGCTGAGGATACTAAAGGATCCCTGTTATTTCAATTACTTCTATTACTATTATTATGTTATTGTTGTTATTATTGTTTTATTATGAGTAGTTCTGCAATTATTAAGACTGTTTTTTACTACTTTTATATTATAGTCTGGTAGTGTTGTTACTGTTATTGATATTAGTACTTGGTGGTTGTTCTCATAGTATAGGAATATTGAGTAATTGAGGTTCAAGCGCAATCCTGACCTCTTATCAAGGATGGTAACGATCCCTACACTGATTCGAGGGACGTTGGTCAATTCAGAGTCCGTTGTAATGAAGATCCGTCTGATGATCCGAGGAACATTGTCAAATTGTAAGCGAGGACCTCCATTACAGATTGAAGCATGCGCATAAATCGGGGTCCTCTAATCAAGGATCCGCAGCATAATTTGAGGAATGTTCCGTAACTAAGGGTCCTTTCAATCGAGGATCCTGAATTTAGCCTGAGGATTGGTCCCGCTTAATCCGCCGCTTCTGAAACTGTCCTGATTTTTGTTGGAATGCATGTTTCGCCTGGAGGAAACGCTAATTTTGGAGCATTTCCGTTGTATATACATCGAGTTTTTTTTTGTACTGTGCGTTTTCTGAGGTTTCTGCGCGCGCGTCTCTGCGCCTTTATTAGGGTACAAGGTTTGGTTTGGTTAAGTTACAAGATGTTTGGGCTTGCACATTGCAGCACCGTGTCGGGCCGTGGGTGTTTAGTGCTTGTTATGGAGCTTTCTACTTTGTTTTTGAGGCTGCAAGATGTTCGGGCTTGCACCGTCTCGGGTTTGGGGTTTTCAGGGTACAAGAGTTTCAGGCCTCCTAGATTTTGGGGCTTGCCTTGTTTCGGGGTCGGTGCTGCAGTCGTGCGAATATTCCTCCATCAAGGGTAACGTATAACTGCACTACGGATCCCTATTACTATTTACGGAACATTCCTTAAATCCGGAAAACTTAAACTCTTAGACCCCAAAACCCTGAACCCCTAAACCCTAACCCTGAAACTCTAAACCCTAAACTCGAAGCCCTAAACCCTAAACCCTAAACTCCGGTGGACACCAGTGAGGCGGAGACCGAGGATATGCAGCCCGCTATGATGCCGGCTGACCACGTTGGCGATCACCAGCAACCACCGGAACCTCCTCGGCAGCTCGCGGCGACTGAGTATGACAATGTGGTGCAGCAAGTACGTGATGGCCGCCTCAGTCTTGCTCAGGTTCAGCAACAGTTTGGACGCGAGACCTTGGAGATGGTTCAAGTACAATGGGCTATGCAGGAAAACGGGCCTTCTCGCTCCGAATGTCGGCCCCCTTGATCGGAGTATGCGGCTATGTTCTCCAAGTGGGATAGAGGCGAGGCGACTGATGATGAGGTGATCCGCACATTGGGAATATCGGCATTGGAGGTCTTCCAGTCTAACCGTGCACTACATGAACAAGGCACTTGGGCAGATGAGGACGACTTCGCCAACCAGGCCCCTGGATGTGACGCCGCCTGCGGAGGACCAGGTAACGATGGCGATTGCAGACATATACTCGGACGGTCCAGGGTCGCACCTACAACTACAGAAGGCAGCTCCCAAACAGGGGCAACACATCCACTTGGACCTGTACCCAGTGATCCGGCTGATCGGTTTGGAGCCTAACATAGGGGTGGATGCGAAAGGCCAGGAGAACTTGATGTACGGCCGACTGCTACGACTGATGTGGCCACATGTTGCCACGTCATCCTGGCTGTCAAAGCCTCACAGGACCTTCGGGCACTGGAGAAAAGGAGCTCAAAAAAACCCTAGACTCCTAAACCCTGAACTCCTAAACTCCTAAACCCTAAACCCTAAACCCTAAACCCTAAACTCCTAAACCCTAAACCCTAAACCCTACACTCCTAAACCCTAAACTCCTAAACCCTAAATCCTACACTCCTAAACCGTAAACCCTACACTCCTAAACCCTGCACTTCCTGACCCGAAACCCAAACCCTAAGCCCTGCCGCCCTTAGCCAGGGCCTGGCTGCCAGAGACGCAGGTCTTCTCCAGGCTCAGCGCAGGGAACACTGCGGTTGGGCGGGGAGGGGCCCAGAGCCTCCCAAACCTAAACCCTAAACCCCAAACCCCTCATTGAAGGAACATGCCTTAAATTATAATGGGATCTCTGATATGATTTAAGTCATATTCCCTAATTGAGCGGTTTTGGAGGCTTTGGGGGTGTGGGGGGGGGGCTTAAATATGTTCGGTGTTTTAGATGTATTGGATATGCCAGGTGCTAGTTGTTGGTGAGCATAATTCCTAAATAGATGCATTAGAGATATCAGGTGCAATAGATAAGTAGATGCATTAGATGTCTTTGGATTGGTTTTTTGGATTTATTGAATGAGTTAGCTCTGTCGGATTGACTAGATAGGTGAGCCGATAACATATACTAGACATACCAGCGACTATTACACTAAATACATGACAGAAATTCTCCGTTCCGAAATTGGGTCCTACATCTCCCCGAGTCTCAGTGATTTCGGCTTCACCAAAACTACTCTGAGTCTAGTCTAGTCTTGTCGAACCCTAAGCCCCGAACACGAAACCCCTAAACCCTCAAACCCAAAACCATAAACCCTAAAGCCCTAAACCCTAAACCAACACCTTAACTGGGCTCTTGAAATGCTGCAGAGAAATGCATGGCCGCGATCAGCCCTTCGGCCGACACTCCCAAGGGACCCTCAAAGCGCTTAAACCTAAACCCTATATCCCTACAGCCCTGTATTCCAAACTCAAAATCCCAAACCCTATATCCTAAACCCTAAAAGCCCTATCTCCCAAACCCCAAACCCCAGAATTATCCTAGACCCTGACAAGCCCTTACCCTAGCATGGAACCCTATCGTACCCCTTAAGGTAACCCTACTATGGGCCCCAAAGTCTGATCAAACCGCTCGCAGGGCGGCTGCCTCCCCGATGCAGAGGGCATCCTCCAGGATGTGGGCTCCCAGGAAAAGAGGTTTAGGGTTTATAGGGCTTAGGGCTTAGGGTTTAGGGCTTAGGGTTTAGTAGGGGGGAAATAGTTTTTAAAGCTTTGGTACTTATAATGCGCCCCTGGAAATCGAAACCCCATAACCAAACTCTCAAACCCGAACCCTAGCCCAGCCTATATCCCAAGACTCACCCAGAGAGCCCAATACCTCTTAATTAAGGAATATAGCTTAAATCATAATATGAATCCCCTTATGATTTAAGAGATATTCCTTAATTAAGGGGTATTGGGCTCTCTGGGCAAGCCCTACACTACACCCTGAAGGACCCCCGGTAGAACCCCAAGAGACCCGGCCAGAGAGCCTTAAACCTGAAACAATAACCCCAACAGGAATCCGTTTAAGCACCCCAACCCTACAAACCCTAAACCCCTAAATCGTAAACCCCTGAACCCTAAACCCTAAACCCCTAAACCCTAAGCCTGTAAACCCCAAACCCTATAAACTCTGAACTCCCAACCCGACACGCCCTCCGTGTGTCCGAGGTGAGCTTGCTGGGAGACCCCGCCTTCCGACCGCCCGCCCTGCAGAGGGGGAGCCGGAGTTTGGGGGTTGAGGGTTTAGGGCTTAGGGGTTAATTTAGGGTTTAGGGCTTAGGTGTTAGGGCGTAGGGGTTTAGGGTTTAGGGTAGAGTTTGGGGCTTGCTGCCGGGTGGTTCTTTTCAAGGTTCCTTTGAGGGTTCCTGTATGGGTTCTATACTGTATGATTTAGATACTGTTCCAACAAGAGCCAATATTGCTAGCAAGAGTGCTTTTTCTCAAAATATCACTACGACTATTATGAAATATTTCGCTCTTGTTACAGTTTGCTTGGCTGTTAAGGTTGAGTTGTTAGAGCGAGAAGTCCTCTGTGTCACCCAGAATCGGGCCTGAAAACCCTAAACCCTAAACTCCTAAACCCTAAACTCCTAAACCCTAAACTCCTAAACCCTAAACTCCTAAACCCTAAACTCCTAAACCCTAAACCCTAAACCGCAAGTTGGAGAGCTTCTGGCGGCCAGCGCTTAGGTGAAACCTCGGCCCGAGAGGTCTAGGGTTCAGGGACGTTTGGGGTTTGCCTGGACCCTATAAAACCTTCCTTTTTAGGGTTCCCTATTAAGATTTCCTTATATAGGTCCTTAAAGATGTAGGTTATTTGGGGTGTAGGTAGGGCTTAGGGCTTGAGGTTCGGGGTTTAGGATATGGGGTTTAGGGCGAGTCCTTCGTCGCACCTGACCAGTACTAACAAGAAGTGTATCCCGCAACGGAAGGTTCCTGTACTGCAGTAATCAGGATGCAACCTTGAACAAAGCAAAAGAAATGCTTTTCCCAAGGATGGTAATCCTGATAACCTTTGATGATCACAAATATTGTAACCGTCATGGCAACAAATGACACGCGCATGCCGGTTTGGGAGGTTCAGCCCGAAAACGGGCCGGGTGAAGCCAGATCCTCAGCTGGCTCTCGGAGGCGGTCTCAGCTCTCCGGAAGTGAGAATTGAGCATCAGACTCTTCAAAGTCCTGACACTGTTGGCCAAAGCGAAAAGTATGCCTTACAAGTGCTGGGAGTGTGGAACACAACGTTTCATCCAACAGTCACCATATACGATGGCCAGGGTATTGCAAGAGTATTGGCCACGCCGCGCCTGAGTACCGGATAGCATTGCAGACGGGTAAACATGCATATAACAAGAAAGAAGATAATACAACATGAGGTAAGACCGTATAACATAGTACAACATGTTGTAGCATAGTACTAAACAGTTCCACATAATGTAGCATAATACAACCTCATACTAGTAGAACATAGTATGACATACTTGTGACCTATTACAACATAATGTGTTATGGCCTAATACAACATAGGATAACAATATAATACTGCATACCATACTTTTCAGGTCAGAATCACATATTGCAGCGTAACACAGCATTTTACAACAGAGCGCAGCACAATTCGGCATGTTGTAACATATACCACAACATAATATCGAAGACCACGGTTATAATATCAAAGACCGCAGTGGGTGTACACATATATCATATATATATATAGATACACACACACAGACACACACATAGATACAGTATGTAGCTGTGCGCTTCTACTCGTAGAGTGCCCGCGAAGCCCAGGTGGGCCGCCCGGGGTGGCCTGCTGCGGCTGTCTTTAGAGGAGGCCCTGAGATGGAAGCTAGTATACCCAGTATAAATACTATATATACAGATATGTATATATATATATAATATAATATAATAATATATATATATATATAATATAATATAATATAATATATATATAGAGAGAGAGAGAGAGAGCATGCCCAGCATGTTTATATATTAGGCCTCCCAGTGGGCCCTTTTTCCCTTTTTGTAGTCCTAGGCTCCTTATAAAGTTACCCGATGCCAAAAAGGGAGCCCTTTCTGTTCCTGGGTTACTGGGCATCCTAGTATATATATATTATATATATATGTATACACACACATACATGCTATATCCAGTGTATGTGTACATACACATATCTATGGATGTATGTACGTACGTAGGTAGGTATGTATGTATTTACGTAGGTAGGTATGTACGTCTGTATGTATGTATGTATGTATGCATGTATGTACATACGTACGCTGGTAGGTAGGTATGTATGTATGTGTTTATGCAAAACAGAGAGAGTACATGTAGCGGCAAGCAAGTTGTACATGTGTATATATATATGTGTATGTACATATATATATACATATACATATACATATATACATATATATATATATATATACACGCATTTAGATGCTGGTGGTAGTCCCGGTAGGCCGAAGCCCTAAACGCTAAACCCTAAACCCTAAACCCTTCAAAACCCTAAACCCTAAACCCTTCAAAACCCTAAACCCTAAAGCTCCGAACCCTAAATCCCCAAACCCTAAACCCTACCTAGGGTGGTCTTTTCTCGTCAGGTGCAGGGCCGCTTCGGTGAGGCAGGGCTCACGGCACGCACCTGCAGACTCTTGTTTTTTTTTCTTGGTTGGTTCTGAGTTTAGGGTTTAGGCGGGAAGGGGTGGCAGGGGTGTTGGAGTGCTTGCCAATCGCTGGCGTACTCAGCCTTGCAGGAAGTCGCTCAAGACGTTCTCCGCTGTGCCCGCGAATTGGATGAGCCGCAGTCCTACGAAAAGATCAGTTTCGCAGCGCAGATCCCACGTTTAGCCCGAAACCCTGAGATGACCAGGACGATCCCAGAGACCCCAAAGCCCCTTCAAGCATGTTAGGCTTCTTGTTTTAATTTAACTAGGTAGGACTTTGGGACATTTTATATTATCCCTTATTGGGCTTAAGAGAATCTTATTTAATAATATTTTCAAAAGCTTTAACAGCCCCACCTAGTTAAGGTATACCCCTTAATTAAGGGGCGTTGGTGGCAGCCGACAAGCTCTCGTCGGCTCATTGCATGGTAGGATGCCAGGAGTCTGTGGTTTTACCCAGAGAGCCCAATACCCCTTAATTAAGGAATACCTAGGGTTCCTTTAAAGAGATCTATAGGGTCCCTTTAAGGGGATCTATAGGGTTTAGGGTTTCGGAGAGCCCAATACCCCCTTAATTAAGGAATATACCTTACATAATAAGGGGATTCATATTATGATTTAAGCTATATTCCTTAATTAAGGGGTATTGGGTTCTCTGGGTATCAGGCTTGTTACACAGGTTGCTTGAATCATCAGGACTGTCCCGATTTCACCCACCAGAGTCCCCGAGGGCAGCAGCAAGAGTGATGACCCAAGACTGTAACTTAATCTAATGTCAGCCCAATCTACTCGAATCTGCCCTAAACTAGTTTACCATAACCGAATTTATTCTACTAGTAGTAGTGAAATATAAACAATATAGAATGCTAGAACAACATAATCTGGTATAGTGCGGTGGAACGACCAGATGGAGTTACTGAGCTCTGTCATCCCGGCGGCTCAGGTATGATGCCTCGCGCCGTGTTGGGCTGGAGCTCCCTTGGCATCCCGTAGAGGACTCTGTCATAGCTGGGTAGTGGTTTAGGGTTCCTTTAAGGTTGAGAATTTCAGGGCAAGGTTTCGGGGCCAAGTGGTTTCTGTGTTATAGTTGGGTAACATTTTAGATTTTTCTGGGTACTCAAACCCATCAAGGAATAGAAGCTCATGTTTTAAATGTTATCCCGACCATGAACTAGCCAGAGGAAGCTCCAGACACAGTTCTCTGAGTCTGGTGGGAAGCGTCGGACAGCGGATCTAACCTACTCGCCCGTAAACCCCACACCTGAAGCCCTAAACCCCAAAGCCCTTAAACCCAAATCCCTAAGCCCCATGTCAGCCTACTAAACTATATATATATATATACAGACTAGTTTGCATATATATATATATATAAATATATATATATATATATGGTATCCCCCCGCCCCGCCCCCGCAAGCCCACGCCGAGCTGCTCAGGAGGTATTACATCCAAGGTGCATTCTACCCGGTGTCCAGGGTTCGGGTCCATAAGCAACGTTGTAACCGAGAGAAGCCTAGATTTATATTTCTAAAATTCCTACAGTTCCTAAATTCCCCAGAGCGATGCGTGCTAAGCTTGAACCAGCTCAGTACGACTATTGGATGCGAGGCAGTGATCTGTGGCTGAAGTGCAGAGAACTATTATTGCAAGTTTCCAAAATTTCCAAAAAAGGCCGCTCTTACAGCAAAGAATTCCAAAATTTCCAAAAAGGGCGCCCTTGTGTTTCCCAAATTCCAAAATTTCCAAAATTTTCCAAACATTCCAAAAAATTCAAAATTTCCAAAAAGTTCACTCGTATGTTTTCCGATTTCCTGCGCATTAGGTCTGGGAATCTTGGACATTTCGGAAATTCTGGAATTAAAGGATATTTTCGGACATTTTGGGACTTTTGGAAATTTTGGAGATTTTGGAAACCCTGTTTGGAACTTTTGGAATTCTGTGCGATATAAGGGCAGCCATTTTGGAAATTTCGGAAATGCTTACGAGGTAAGGGTACCCTTTTGGGATTTTATGTGTGCTATACAAAAGCACATACTCCAAAAATATTGCTTTTCTGTATAGCATGAAACCTTTTCCACAAGCAGATATTGCGTACTCTACACGTTCGTGTAACCCAGTAGTCACAATGATGCTGCAACCGAAAGTTCTAGGAGCCCGACCTGCAGATCGTAGAGACTAGCTAATTGTAAGTAGGTAATTAGTAAGTGACAATAATTGCCATTTTAAGTTTAGATCTAAATGGGCATTACATACTAATTGCTTTAGCATTCATTTGTACCTGAATGTATTTAGTGAGCAATATTTCAACATCAGTCAGGAAGCTGAACACTGGCCAATCATCGCAATCTCATGGTTCAAACTCGTTATCCTAATATCAATAATTGCATTTCTACCAGTACTAGTTTCAAATACATTTATTGAGATGAATATTAACATGACGAAACATGGTTCTTTATTCGTAGGAATATTAACTTAGTACTAATCAATAGTAATACTTATATTATACATACCAACTAATAGGTCACGCGCGCACCAGGACCCTGGTAGAGATGTGATGTACGAATTGCAATGTTTCCTAGGGAACAAGCTAAATCCTTAGCAAAACTGGGTTTTGATAAAACCCTATAAACTGTTAACGACCTGTACCGAAAAGTGAAGTTGAAACACTGTAAGTTCAAAAACTCGGGGCCAAGGCACGGAGCATAGGGGCTTAAGGTTCTGGGCATCGTACATACATATGTAAGGGTCGTCGACATGTATATATATATATATATTTATGTACATGTGTATGTAGCGTCTGAGATCTATTTGGTATTCATGACATATCAAACATAGAAGGCACATACAACATGTATTACATCAAAGACTCGTGAGGCATTTCAGGCACATACTACATATAAGACACAGGACATGCACCAGGCGGAGAAGACATAGAACGCATACTGTACATGTGGAGCAGGTTAACACCAGGGACCTGCCGCGCGCGCGCGCCCGCGCCACCAACTACTATCCTATCAAAATTGCGCACTCGTACTAATATCAGACTATTATGCACAATCGTATTAGCCTTGGTTTTTGATGTAAAAAGTTATGAATATTAGTGTTGAGAATAGCTTGAATAGCTAATAAGAGTACGAGTATCAGTATCACTAGCATTAGCATGGGCGTTAGTATGTATATGTGTGTTCGTATGAATGTTAATCTTAACATGAACATGGTTTTCATATTAGTATTAGTATTTGAGAAAAGCTATTAAGAATATGCTTATCAGTATCCGTAGGAGTTTTTGTACTTACATTATTAATAGTATTAACATCAGTATTAGCATCAGTATTAGCATTCGTATTAGCAGTAGTATGTATCTATATTAGTATTCGTCTTAGTACTACTCTTAACATGAACATGATAGCAATTTTAGTACCACTATTAATGTTAGTATTCGTATTCATATTACTACGATCAGTATCCGTAGGAGTATTCATACTGACATTATTGTAAGTATTAGCTTCAGTATTAGCATTCGTATTCGCAGCAGTATGTATATTAGTATTCGTAGTAGTACTACTTTTAACATGAACATGATTGTTCGAATTCGTGGGAACATTCGTCTTCATAGTGGTATTAGTACCACTATTAATGTGAGTATTCGTACTAATATTACTATACAACCCGTTTTTGCATTAGTATTGCTATATGTATTACTACCCGTAAGAGTATTAGTATTCAAGTTAATATCGATTTTACTATGAGTATTAGGATTAGTTTTAATATGAGTATTCTGACTAGCATGAAGACACGTATATATGAAGAATGGTAATCGTAGGAATAGGAATCTTAGTACTTGAATTAGCATATCAGGCATGAATATTCATTGGCCTTGCATGTAAGGTCACGCGCGAAGGTGAGCAGCTTTTAGAGGAACGCGAATATTTCTTATAGCAGCGTCTACGAACGTAGATGGCTGATGTTGCACAGACAGAACTTCTCCTACTGTAGATTCGAAAAGCGAAGACACACATGAATTCTGAGGTCGTGCGGCACTTCCCTACATTTCAATCTTATATATTATATTGACCTGTGTCAGCTAGTATTTGTGGGGGAAGGGGTTATAAAGCTACAGCACACTAGATTCAGAGAGACTAGATATACTAGGAGTGCATGAATCATAACAATATTGAACCAGAGTAGACTCAAACCTGTGTCTACAAGGAAGAACCAAAAGCAGCAATTCGTTACCTTGTGACGTCGGAACGAGATTTTGGCTTTGTGACAGGAAGAGATAGCGGAATAAATGCCGATGTTTTGGACCATTATCCTGAAATCAGGGATTCCGTGGGCTTTGGAGGGGGGGGGGGGGGAGTAAATAAATATATATGTATATATATATACATATAAAGAAATATATACAAACAGAATATATATATATATATACATATATATATATGATGTACGATATAGGAGCCTGCGACCAAAACGCCCAGAGACTTGCCAGTCTGGCGAGGACCGTGAGTTGGAGCCAGCCGAGGCCCAGCTGAAAGTGTCCTTACTTGGAGGATCCCGGGCTTAGTAACTAGGGTTCCTTAAATGGTTCCTGAAAGGGCTCTACAAGGGATCTCTAGTGGTTTAAGGTTTAAAGGATCATGGGACTTAGCAACTAGGGTTGGGAATGAGGTAACTGTATTTATAAACACGTATTACTCCAACTTGATATTTCCCAAGTGTAGGAAGCCCATTACACGTCTCGTAAGGTACGGTAAGGTGTATGATCTGGTCTAGTCTATCCCAGCCTAGTCTTGTGTACAGTCCAGTACAGTCCAGTCCAATCTAGTGTAGTCCAGCTGAGTCCAAGTTAGTCTTACCCGAAACCGCACACCCAAAAAGCCCCAAACCCTAAACCCTATATAACCCCGCAAACCCCAGAAGCCCATAAACCCCAAAACCCTAAACCCATAAACTCAAAACCACAAGCCCTACCGTCTACGCTACTCCGTTTACGATTGGCTTCGCAGAGGCTCGATCTAAGAGTTCAAGTCGTCTTGACGGAAGGTCTCAGGATGAATACATACACATGTCATATATCATACACACAATCATCATATGTATATATGCTATATATATATATATGTGTTATGTATATATATATATATGGTCACACCCCCCTGATCTACCCGAGCCTTCTTGTCAACTGTTCGTCTACAATACTATGTCTCCGAATGCTTTCTCCGAAGACCATAAACCATTGGTATTTGCGAGGGTTTCTCCACTTCACATATACTGACCTCGGTTGTTGTGCTCTTTTCTGGTATATGTAAACCACCCAAAACCCAAACCAGAATCTGGTTCTGTGTCCGCGCTGCAACACTTGAGCCCTTCTCTTGAGCCCTTCTCAGTCAAGACAAAAGAAACCGCAGTGTTTTTGCTCAGTTGGTGTTATTTTCTGTCATTGGAAATCCTGTTTCATCACAAACAATGGCTGGGACTCAACGAGCCCTTACAATCTGCCAATACCACAAAATTGAATCTGAATGTTTCGGAGAAGAAAGTGGTTTCCCTCCAGCAAATTCCAAGTACATTCGGTGGTATGTCGAGGTATGTCTTTATAACACGAAAACCAGAATGACAAGTCAAATTCTCGTGTGCTAGCAGCAAGAACAAAAGCTAAGACCAAGTAAAGATCCCCCGCCTTCTTCTCCTCTTGGAAATATGGAAGCACACCTCTATACCTTGTAAGGCTTCGTGGGAATAGACAAACATTCATCTGGAAAGCGTTCGTTGTTCCTCTCCTAGTAAAACGTCATATGCTAAACACATTTGCTGTTGTCGCTTACAAAGATGAAAGACGATCGCGGCTCAGAACTTCATCGAGCTCTATTGCACCGTACTACTTGCACACTTACACATCCTGCCATCCTTCAACACATCATGAAACAGCTACAAACCTCTCCTCTCCTCATTGCCCCAGAGCAATGGTGGCACACATCTGTTCTTCATTATCATTATGCTGCTAGGACAGCACAAAAACACTTCACTTGCATCTTGGGCAGGGCTGACCTTAACTACCGTCATGATTCTGCTCGCTGAAAGAAGAATTGGAATTGAAGCAATTGAAGCTCATTTGCTAGGTTCCCCAGTGTCCCCTTAGTAATGAGGATGAGGTTACCCTTTATTAATAATGGAACCCTAAAATTAGCAAGGCAAAGGGGGAACTCAGTTTCTGTAATACAAAAGAAACAGTCATTTATCTTGCAATATGAAATAACGGAGCTTATCAGCTTCTTTAGTTTTGAATATGAAATACAAGAAAATGTTTTCCACAGTGGGCAAGGTTCTAAACTGTTAGCAAGGTCTTACCTCAATGAAGAAACAAGAACTCGACAATATCTAAACATGATGTCAGGTTCAACACACTTGCGTTTGCATAAGGCGTTCTAGAGTATCCACAATCACAGGTAGGTTTCAATAGTACAAGAGTGCAGCTGTTCTTCTATGTCTTTTCTGAGCAAAGCTGTTCTTAACTACAGTTATGATTATGATTTTGCTCGATGAAAGAAGTGTTCGTACCGTTGGTAGCTGAAGCACGTGCAGGCTCACTTACTTATGTAATACAACCCGAAAGAGCCATTTACCTTGCAATCTGAGATAGCGGAGCTTATATGCTTATCTGCTGGCTAGATCCGATGTCTCTCAACATTGAGAAGAAAGCTAGAGAGCCACGTCCCTACCACGTTCACCACAAACACGAACAGGTTGGAATAGTACATGGTACACTGTTCCTCTATTACTTTTTGCATTTCAGGCTTCAGGAATCTTGTAGAAAGTCGATCCCTGTCGATGTTTTCGCATCCATGCTGCCAGGCTCAAATTTCCCCAAAATTTCTAAAGCTTGAAATGCGAAAGCACTGGCAGGGATCAAATTTCCCCCAAATTCCTAAAATCCTGGCATCTATGGGGAGTGAGGGGGCATGAAATTTTGGGGAAATTTGATCCCTGTCGATGCTTTCGCATCCGATGTTGCGAAAATGCTGCCAGGCTCAAATTTCCCCAGAGTTTCTGAAACCCGAAATGCGAAAACACTGGCAGGGATCAAATTTCCCCAAAACTGGCATCTATGGGAAGTGCGGGGGCCATGTACTTGCTCAGATTTTGGGAATTTCAGGGAAATTTGATCCCTGCCAGTGTTCTCAAATTTCTGGCTTCAGAAATTTTGGGGAAATTTGATCCCGGGCGATGTTTTCGCATCCGATGTTGCGAAAATGCTGCCAGGCTCAAATTTCCCCAAAGTTTCTGAAGCCCGAAATGCGAAAACACTGGCAGGGATCAAATTTCCCCAAAATTTCTAAAATCCTGGCANTTTCGCATCCGATGTTGCGAAAATGCTGCCAGGCTCAAATTTCCCCAAAGTTTCTGAAGCCCGAAATGCGAAAACACTGGCAGGGATCAAATTTCCCCAAAATTTCTAAAATCCTGGCATCTATGGGAAGTGCGGGGGCCATGTAGTTGCTCAGATTTTGGGAATTTTAGGGAAATTTGATCCCTGCCAGTGTGTTCGCATTTCAAGCTTCAGGAATTTTGGAGAAAGTCGATCTCTGTCGATGTTTTCGCATCCGATGTTGCGAAATTGCTGCCAGGCTCAAATTTCCCTAAAGTTTCTCAAGCCCGAAATGCGAAAACACTGGCAGGGATCAAATTTCACCAAAATTTCTAAAATCCTGGCATCTATGGGAAGTGCGGGGGCCATATAGTTGCTCAGATTTTGGGAATTTCAGGGAAATTTGATCCCTGCCAGTGTGTTCGCATTTCAAGCTTCAGAAATTTTGGGGGAAATTTGATCCTTGTCGATGTTTTCGCATCGGAGGTTGCCCACCTCCCATGATCCACTGCTTACAAAAAGCAGGTTCGGGTGGATCATGGGGGGGGNCATGGGGGGGGGGCGGGGGGCGTGAGCATATATATATATATGTGTGTAATATATATATATATATATTTGTATATATATATATATATGTATATATATATATATACATATATATTCAGATAGATACATAGATAGTTTAGTATGTAGTCAGTGTTAGAATAGTGCGTATGGCTTAGAATATGGCCTGGTGTATTGTCTGCTGCAAGTATGTATTGCAATTTAGTCCAGTTTCCTGAACCCTATACCTCGAACCCTTCATCCTGGTAGCGTCTGTTGTGTATCCCATATACTTGGAGGATCATGGCACTTAGTAAGTAAGGTTTTAAGTACCCTAGCTGGGGTTATAAGTAAGTATATGTATAATTACCTTATCTATAACTAACCCCAGTTACTAAGTCCCATGAGCCTCCAAGTAGTCACCCCTTTTCCAACCCTGTCTAGCCCTAAACACCCTAAACCCCTTTATGGCTGGGAGTGTCTCGGTTCCTGCCGTTCTCTCGGCTTTCAGGGGGCCCAACCATTGGACCATGGCGAAAGAACATGACATGGATTTAGGAGAAAAGACCACAGCACCTGATGTTCTTAAGGCTTTGTAGACTTTGTGTCGGGTTTCATCCAGAGGTTCAGCGAGAGATTATTTCTGCACAAGGTATGACAGAAAACTCTGCATTCTCGCAAGCAGTCTATCACAACGAAGCCAACTTTCGTTGTCTTTGAAAGTCTCAGCAGTTCGACTCAGATACTACAGTATAATATAGTATAGTATGGTGCGATATATGGTATGGTATAGTATGGTATAGCAGTATAGTGTAATATAGTATATTAGTACAGTATAATATAGTACAGTACAGTATCGCATGGTATAGTGTCGTGCAGTGTCGCAAATTTGTGCGGCCCTTGGTGCTTTTCCTTCCCGCGCGCAATGACGGTATCAGCTTCAGCTGTGAGCGTCCGATTTCCGTTGCACCTCGGTTTGAGAACGGAGATTACAGAGGACCCCACTTAGGCCACTTAGGGTTTTGTTTAGGGGGTTACGAGAAGAACTTCAGGCTTTAGGGCTTTACTTTTGCGGCATTCAGCAGATGGACTTGAGCAGATCTGATGCGGTGAGTGTGTTTTTGGCAGTCTCCGTCTTGGCCATCTTCACAGCGAGCGGCCCACCTCCGAAGCGAAACACGCAGTTTGTCAAGCCCAAAGCTTCACTTCTAATCTTTAAGCCTGAAGCCCTGAACCCTAAACCCGAAAGGAAAACACTAAACCCCGAACAGATCAGGTTCCTCTCCTTTATACGGTGGCTCCGGCAAAGACTGCCGCAGCTCAATTGGCGACGCTTCTGGTATGTAGCAGCCTCAGCGTGGCGCTAGGGTTTGGGGTTGCAGGTGGTTCTTCCCAGAACCTCCAAAACCCCTTATACTTAAGGAATATAATATACCTTAAATCATATTAGGGATCCTATTATAAGTTAAGGTATATTCCTTAATTGAGGGGTTTTGGTGGTTCTTGTTATGGCTCTTGTTCTCCTTGTTGTTGTTGTTGTCGTCGTTGTGCTGCTGCTGTTGCCTTGTAGTCAGGTGCCCGATTCCCCGCACGCTAAGAGCCCGTTTCAATGATTGACTCCGACCTTGCAGGCACTGTTTTTCGCTTGGACTTTGCACTACCTGCACGGAGCTTTGGGCAGCATTTGGATTCCACCGTAGTATACTATATATACTATACTAGATCATCCTATTCTATACTATGTTTGTATGTATGTTTTGGAGTGGCAGGGAATGGTGCATACGTGATTCTTTGGCATGCATCTCTTCCCGAAATCAGCTCAAGCCTGTGCTTGGATGAACATGCATATCAGCGTTGGGGTAGAGAGTTGTTTCCCCTCAGACTTAGCCCCAAAGCTGCCTCGTTGCAGTCTCTCGAGGTGTCCGTCGTGTGCGCGTGCACTTTTCGAAGACAGACGCCTCGGCTCCTGCACGGCAGGCCCGGCCTCAGACCTCCAGCTCTTTAGCCCTAAACCCTAAACCGGAGCTTTGGTTCCAAGGAAGCATCCAGCATCTCCCAAAGTTTGTTCAGCACTCCTCTGGCTAATGTCCCTCGAATTTTAAGCCCTAAAACGTAAACCCTCGACGTTGAGCACTTGTCGTGTTGTGTTCGAACTGCCATGGGAGTGGTGTTTTTGACGTTTAGGGTTTAGGGTTTATCCGTGTGGGTTTCAAGCTTCGGGGGGTTACGGATTTAGGCTTTGGGGTTTAGGGGCTCCTTGACCTACTGCTCGAAGCTCAAGCACCCTTCTCCCTGTGCAGCTTATGCAGCGCATTGCATCGCTGTGCCCAACCCTACACGCTGTGTGCCGCGATTGCATCTAATAGCACCCGTGCGAAGCTTGAGCTCCCTTGTGTACCAGGACCCTCCCTGTACCCTCAAATAGGAGTATATGGTCCCAAATAAGGGGCATTTAGGGTCTAATAGAGGGTATATGGAGGGTCTAGGTAGTGGAGAAGTGGTGAGTGCGCTTGCAGGCATAGCTGCATGTGTGTCGATAGCAAGCACGTTGAGCCGGACAACGTGTAGACTCTGGGTTGGGCACCATAGAGAGCGCCTGTTATGACCAATGAGGCGTGTTTGCAAAGGTTTGCGCAAACCAAAGTCACGAACAGTCGGCTTGGAATCGCTGGACAGACTGAGACGGCTACAGTACAGCGACCAACACGATCCAGCTGTCAAAAGCTTGAGTTCTGTTCCTGAACTGCTGAGGTACTGGCCGACGTTTTATGCTCATACGGCCATGCAGCAGTTCTTCCTACTTGGGTTGAAGGAGTGGGCAGTGATCGGATGTCCCAGATGAGAAAGGTTCTTCATGTCGCAGGTTGTCCAGCCATTCTAATCGGCCTGCCTCGGGTGTTGCCATGTGTCGCATGGTTGCTATGCGTCCATCAAGGTATGCTAGGGCTTTGGACTGTTCTGAGGTGAAGATGCTGAAATTGTGTTCAAATCCGGGGGGGGGGTTGCATCGTTGGCTAGAGCTGTAGTGGTTGTTCAGCTGCAGAACCAATCTTAATTACCGAAATATTTCTGGGGGTTCCTTATTATATCTATGGTATAATATACCCCAAAGCCCTATTCTAATTATTAAGGCCCCTATAGTATAGAACCCTACTATAGATCCCCTTTAGACCCCTTTAAAAAGAACCAAAAGGGACCCTTTAGTACCCTTGTAGTACCCGAAGGAGATCCGCAGCTTTCTCCAATCTGGAGTCTACGAGCGTCGGCGTCCTGACTGACCCAGGATAACTCCCCGCGCCCCTCCGAGGAAGAGTAGGAAGGGTTTAGGGTTTATGTTTTAGGGTTTAGGGTTGAGGATTTTGGGTTTAGGGTTGAGTAGGAAGGGCTTAAAGTGTAGGGCTTTAGGCTCTTATAAGGGTGCTATAAGGGTATAGGCTTAGCTTTATAGGTCTCTGGTGCCTGACAAAGTACAAGATAGTGTAATACATTAAACTACAATACAATACCGCTTAATGTACAATTACATCATAAAGCATGCTGCAGCATAGTGATATATCGTAGATTGTAGTATAATACTTTACGGTATACTGAAACATAAGATAGCATAATGTAATATAATGTAACATACTCCGCTACTTGTACTATGCTATACTATACTATACCATGCTATCCCGTGGTATACTATACTATGCTATACTATACTATGCTGTGTTGCTCTACTACACTATACTACGTACACTGTTCTATACTACATTAAACTATGCTACACTTAGTCTAATATGATACAAAAGCACATTAAAACAAATGATCGTGAGCACTGAAAGTCTCATATAATATACTGTATCGTCCAATAGAATACAACAGAACCCTAAGCCCTAACTATCTCTGGTTGCCCGAGGATGCTTGAGCTCCGGGACACCGCACAGATTGCTTTGGACTGGGTGGAGCCTCCCTCGGGCACGGTGCCTTCGAGCCGAAACACTGGGTTTAGGTTTACGATTCAGGGTTTAGGGTTTGGGATTTTAGGGTTTAGGATTTAGAGTTTACGGTGTAGGATTTAGGATTTAGGGTTTAAGCTTTAGGTTTTAGGGTTTAAGTTTGCAGGACCCATCTTGTAACCTCAAGTTGGGGTAGATTATAAGGTTACTTCTTCATTGGTAGTATAGGGGCTTTCTTTGGCTAGGATCGCAGGTCGGCATGTAAACTCATGCAGCCGATTCCGAGGGTAATCTTGCCCCATTGCAGCTCTGGTCAGCAGTGCACTGCAATGTCTTGGCCAGTTCGCAGGGCAGAGCAGCCAGGAACGTTGTGTGCACAGCTTCCCGTAGCTATCCATGGAGACAAATCCCTAAACCCTAAACCCCTAAACCCTAAACCCTATATCCTTGGCACTTGAGCCGTCGCTGTGCAAGGCCGGTGTCTTGTGTCTGCCTCTAGACTCAGGCTTGCCCGGATGGCCCGGTCTGCATCCTCCTGCACGGCGCCATCCAGGCAGTGGTACCCGGTGACCCCCAGTAGCCTCAGGTCTCAAGGCTCTTCCTCTTTTCAATGTTAGATGATATTGTATAGAATAGATTATATATATATATATGTATATATATATATGTATATATGTATATATATATATATATGTATATATATATACATACAGAATATGTTACATATTGTATCTGATGCCGCAGAAGTTGCAGGCAAGCGTCAGCGCGACCATGAAGGAGCTGTCAGTGGTGGTCTGGGTTCTGGAGAACTTAAACGCTGTTGCACAGGAGTTGGATCAGACAGTGAGCGGTAGCTCACAAAGGTGGTGGAGCTGTTTCTTCGTAGATATCCGCATTTCCGGGAATCAGGATTTGTCTGATGCCGATGTCCTATGCTACCTGTGCCGTCCAGAGATTCAGTGGTTGCCAATCAAGCACCCTAAACCCTAAACCCTAAACCTAAACCCTAAGCAGTTCCGGGGCTTTGCCGAGTTCCGCCAGGACATGGCCGTCGAACTGGCGAACCGTGGTTTGACTGCCGTGCTCCTTGCCAATAATAATAATCATAATAATAATAATCATAATAGTAATCATAATACACAGTGCTTTTAGTTCTGCTTTGGAACCTGCCAGCTAGCATCGTGGCGTCCTCCGACTCGATCTAGATGACGGTAGCCTTCGTTGGTGTCGGCCGGGACAGTCTCTGATTGTGATTGCTGTCGTCTCTGCCTTGGGCCTTTGCGCACTTTCCTGTGCTGTGGTGCTTGTAGTCGTCTTGTACGGACGCTGACTGGTCTGCTGTCACCTCCGGCCTTCTTCGGAACCATCGTGGTCAAAATCGAAGGATGCACACACATGCAAGCAGGTGTACCAGTGCTCACGTGGTGGCGATGCAGGCATGACCAGATGCTAGCTAAAGTTAGCTAAATCCCTCTCCATGTCTCCATGTCCTGGAGAGGGATTTGGAGACGCGAAACTATCATGCACAAAGCGGGTCCGTCATCCAGGGATTCGGCAAATCCGGTGGGCGGCCAAGGCATATACTTAACAGCGATTGTCTTCTTTAGGGTTCCAGTGCGGCCCTGTACTTCTGTGATCATCGCTTCTGCCATCCAGCTTCGAAAGGCACCCTCATCCCGTTGTAGTCTTAATCGCACGGTGACTGGGAAGCATGGCGGACTCGAAGGTAAAGGACATGGGCCTGGCCGAGTTCGGCCGTAAGGAGCTCACTCTGGCAGAGCATGAGATGCCTGGCCTGATGGCGGCACGCAAGGAGTTCGGGCCTTCGCAGCCTTTCAAGGGCATGAACATCAACGGCTCCCTGCACATGACCATCCAGACCGGCGTTCTGATCGAGACGCTGGCTGCCCTGGGTGCCAAGGTGCGTTGGTGCTCGTGCAACATCTTCAGCACGCAGGACCACGCAGCAGCTGCTATTGCCAAGGCAGGCACTTCCACGGTCTTCGCGTGGAAGGGCGAGACGCTGCCCGAGTACTGGTGGTGCACGGAGCAGATGATGACCGTGCCGGGAGCTGATGGCTGCGACCAGCTGGTGGACGACGGCGGCGATGCCACTCTGCTGATCCACAAGGGCAAGGAGTTCGAGGAGAAGTTCGCCAAGGACGGCAGCCTGCCAGATCCTTCCAGCACTACCAACGCCGAGTTCAAGTGCATCTTGCAGCTGCTGAGGGACTCGATCCAGGTGGACAAGACCAAGTACACCCGCATGGCGGCCAAGTGCAAGGGTGTCAGCGAGGAGACGTTGCGTGTCTTGGGTGCTGGGTGTCGGGATTTCGGAGCGATTTGTGAAAGCGCAGAGGTTTTGGGGCTTCGCGGCTCTCCTCATTTTTGGGTGCTGGCTCTGGAGGGCATGGTACCCAACCAGGAGACCACAACCGGTGTGCACCGCCTGCGCGAAATGGCGGCCAAGGGCGAGCTGCTCTTCCCCGCCATCAACGTCAACGACTGCCGATTCTTTGGTTTTGCTCTTGTGATTCTTGTTCTTATGGGAAACCTTGCTTCCACAATTCGTTACCCTTCAGTCGTCAAAGAAACCGCAGCAGGACTGCGTTACCAAGAGCAAGTTCGACAACGTGTACGGCTGCCGCCCCTCCCTGCCGGACAGCATCATGCGCGCCCCCGACGTGATGATCGGCGGCAAGCGGGCCCTCGGGGCCGGCTACGGAGATGGGGGCCAGGGCTGTCGCTTCGCCCTCCGCCTGCCGCGCGCAGAGGGGGTCAGTCTCAGTAATCACCCCCCGTGCGCCGGCTCCGCGCATGGCGAAAGCGCAGCCCTTGCCCACATCGCCGTAGCCGGCCTCGAGGGCACGCTTGCCGCCGATCATCACGTCGNCAGGTGGATCGCTTCGTCTTCCCGGATGGCCACGGCGTCATCGTGCTGGCCTCCGGCCGCCTGGTGAACCTTGGCTGTGCCACCGGCCACCCTTCCTTCGTGATGTCTTGCTCTTTCACTAACCAGGTGCTGGCACAGTTGGACATCCTGGAGAACTGCACCAAGGCGAAGAACTACAAGAACGATGTGTACCTGCTGCCCAAGAAGCTGGATGAGAAGGTGGCCGCACTCCACCTGCCGTCGCTGGGCGCCAGCATGACGAAGCTGAGCAAGGAGCAGGCTGACTACATCGGCGTGCCTGTTGAGGGGCCTTTCAAGCCGGACACGTACCGCTACTAAGTGGCGGATTTTGCCAATTTTGCGCTGCCGTGTGTTGTCCTTTAGCCTTTGGCGCCATGACANGACTACATCGGCGTGCCTGTTGAGGGGCCTTTCAAGCCGGACACGTACCGCTACTAAGTGGCGGATTTTGCCAATTTTGCGCTGCCGTGTGTTGTCCTTTAGCCTTTGGCGCCATGACAGGCGTCCTGCCTGAAAGTGGATCCCGAAGGCGACAGGATAAGTCCACAGCTAGCACATTCCAAGCCTGGGCAGAAGGCAAGCAATCTCTGCATTTGCCGTCTGCAACTGAGTGAAAAGCTAGGAATCCGGAATCGTTTGCTGTTTCAGCATAGGATTCAACGTTGCAGCATGGTCGTTGACAGTACGAGATCATCAATCATAGTCTTGCCTTTCGGAGCGTGCTGCTCTGAAATGGAAAGTCTTGGAGGTCTTTGAGGCTCTGCAATAACGGGAGTTCGGAAGCGCGAGCGTAGCAGCTGGCTTGCGGGCACGGTGGAAGGCTTTCCAACAGACTCCTGGCAGAAAGTTCTCTGCCCAACTGCACCTTCAACACCACCATGCTCCGCCTGTTGGCATTCTCGGCACCCAGCTTGGAAAGGCACCCTCATCCCGTAGTAGTCTTATTCGCGCGGTGACTGGGAAGCATGGCAGACTCGAAGGTGAAGGACATGGGCCTGGCCGAGTTCGGCCGTAAGGAGCTCACTCTGGCAGAGCATGAGATGCCTGGCCTGATGGCGGCACGC
>BGNK01000922.1:0-168021 GCA_003297005.1 Symbiodinium sp. clade A Y106
TTGGGGGTCTGAAATGGTAAGCCGGGGAGAGGTCTAAAATGCCTTTAGGCCCATTTCAGACCCCTGGTTCCCTGACCCTCAAGGGTCACCATTCCAGACCCCCCGCAAACTGAGGGGATTATATATGTGTGTGTGTATGTCTGTATATATGTTTATGTACATGTATATGTCTATGTCTATTTATGTCTATGTCTATGTCTACGTATATGTATATGTATATGTGCGTGCATATGTATATGTATATGTATATGTATATGTATACGTACGCATATTCGTAAGAGTTTGTCTGTATGTGTATGTCTGTACACGTATAGAGGTATGTTTTGCTTGTTTAGAGTAGTACGGTTAATGGTGGTATCTTAGTTCTCCATGTTAGTTAACAGCATGTTCTTAATATTCGTATGGCTATTTGTTGCTGTTACTATTACCGTTGCGACTATGACTGCTACCGTTACGGTCACGAATGTGACTACGCTTACTACGAGTACTGCTACTAAGCTGCTACAACCACTATCATTCTTATTGCTACTGCTATTCTTATCATTAGCTGTTGTTGTTCAGGCTCAAGAGGTTCCTTCTGTTGAATATAGATCGCAAACTCAGCAACATCAAACGGGCTGTCACAGGCATTGCTGCGAGTTCTGGAGAGTGAGATTACAAGTCCACTGCCGACTACATGTAAGCAGGTACGCGTAGCGTGCGTAGCAGCAAGAAAGATACAATAGACCTCAACCTGAAACGGCCTCAAACTGAATCTTGACAGCCACACTCTTTCCCCGCAAGACGCCTCAGAACGAAATGACACCCAAACACCTCATAGCTCCTAAAAACCCTAAATGGCTCCTACACGCCAGGCTGCAGCAGGCCATGCAAAGGTCAAACCAAGCCAGGCGGACCTTGCACAAGGTTTCAGCAGAATACGCTTCAGGGTCAAGAACTTAGGGTTTCGGATTTCGGGGTATCTCCGCAGTGGGGTTTGCAAGGGGTTCTCTATATGTCCAAATGTGGCGAAAAAAGCTCTAGAAGAGATGCCGAAGATTCAGAACCAACAGGGATGAACGCAGTGCCGAACTCTCGAACCTCTTATACAAAGAAACACTCAAGACGGCATTCAAGCCAGCAGTAATGACCCAGTTTGGTCTCTTCCCAACCGACCCTGCCATCTTTAGAATTCTCTTTCTTCGGGGCACAAGCTGAGCATAACCACCTCCGCGCCGCATCTCGGCATCCTTGGATAGGGGCAGCTCTTGGATGATTCCCCTAGCTTCTTATCTGCACGGCCTGGATCCTGAAGAGTATCCTTTCTCTTACTGTCGGGACGGAGCCATGAACAGGATGAAACCGTTGCGAATCCAGTGTCAAGGTAAGTAGCTGAAACAACAAGGAAACTGAAATAATTACAACAGCGAAGCGAGTTCATTTACAATTAAGCTTGCGGCTTTGCGAACGAAACAAGACTGGCATGGGTGCTTTAAGCTATATTCAACAATATTGGAAAGTGTTAGTGTCAGGAGTTCCACAATGGGCAGTCGCACTATCTTCTGGCTTCTTTGCATGTAGAAAACCCGTCCTCTGCCTGCAAGCATGTTCAGTCAGTTGATACACAGAGACGAATCTCTGGGAAACCATTTCCATGCCACCGTGGAAAAGATGAAATAGCGATCAAGGCTCAGAAAGGAAGGTCAAAATCCTCGCAGACAGTCTGTCCAGGTCAGGGCCCGCACAGAACCTCAGCTGTAGTTTACGGTACCGCAGGGCTGCTGAGTGTAACCGACGATCCGACCGGACCAAGCCTTGATGTGCAGACTGCAGAGAAGCCACCACCCCATCATCATAAGCAAGCATAAACTCTCGGCATTGGACTCGCATAGCGGTTCTGCGAGCAAGACACAGGCGACAAACACACATGCTCCGGTTCCGTCTGTAAAAGCTCCGTGCAGGATCTTCGTCCTGCTCCAAATAGCACCCCTAAGCACCATATATTACATTGTAAATATAGTGTACATATGTGTGTATATATATATATATGTATATATTTATAGAGAGCTTGAATATTTTGTTCTGCTAAATTAAACTATACGTTACTATACCGTAAAATCATAACCAGAAACGCTTTAATTTGCTTGGAGCCGAGCTCTCAGAGCGATGCACCGAGGGGCTGCGTGGCCCATAAGCAATCGAGCCAAGCCTGCCGATCGCAGGGGCGACGCCACAGAAAAAACCATACTACACTATACTATTATAGTGTAGTATAGTATAGTAAACGTAAAGTATAGTATTACTATACTGTACGATACTTTATATATATATATATGTGTGTGTATATATATATATATATAATATTATATTCATAGATAAAATACTTGTGCGCAAGCGAGGAACGCAAATCATGTGATGATGGTGATATGGTGCATGATGGTCATGGTGGGGATGGCGGTTATGATCAGAAGGCAAACGGCGACGGGCAGTATCACGAGCAAACACCAGCAACATCATCACCATCGTCATCATCATCATAATCATCATATTCTTCGTGTGCCTTTAAACGTGCGTCGACTGATACTGTATGTTGCCGATTGCTGCAGCAGCAGCATCAGCAGCAGCAGCAATGATTGGAGCGGTTCCCACAAACTTGATTTGTTCTCAACAAGTTTTACAACATATTACAACTGTTGCAGGTAGCGGCGTGCATCCCGAGTGCTACAGAATCGTCGCGATGCTTTGATCTTGCGTTGAAGGCGAAAGACGGATGCGGCAAATAATGCTTGCGAAATGGTACATCACTGCGCACCGCTGCTCCAATGTTCCCCCTAACGCCCTCATCGCAGGGCCCCGAAAAGCTAAACATAAACCCCTCAGCCTGTCCTGCTGTGTCTCCGGCGCGATCCCAAGGCTTTCGCCATGCATTTTCATGAGGTCTTCGAAGGCGTACTTGGCCTAAAGAGCCGGCAAGAAAACAAAGAATCAACATCAGTCCTGTCTGGGGCATGTCATCGCTCTAATCACAAAAAGATAGGAGCCGACACTAAGATCACTAAGTTTGTTTGGATGAAAGCAGGCGCGGCACCGAGATTAGCTGCTCGCGCTGCCGCGGTCTCAACGGAAGCCGGTGCAGCTTCGCTGCCGCAGAGACCACCCTGACTGGCATCAAGACCCAGGGGTGTATGACAGCTTGTTGGGTGAAGCAGAAAAGCTTTGGACCCAGATGCCACGCCGTGAGCTTGAGCTGCGCATTGGCTCACCATGTCGAAAAAATGTGGCCGAGGCGACCAGTGCCCCGATTAAAGCAACGATCCACTTCATGCATGATTCCTGCGCATTCCGGCTTGGCTGCAGAGATGTGGAATTGCAGTATGGTGTTGCATTGTGTTGCAATAATTAACAGGCTGCAGAAGGTTCATGGGCGTGACCATGGCCAAAAATGCGCATCGGTTCGGGATGGTTCGGGCCAGTGGTTAGGGTTTCGGGATTCTGACAGGGACAGATCTCTGCTGGTTAAAGCACCGCCTTTACATGCTAACTGTGTCAGGTCTCTTTGCCTCTTCTCACTTCTTTCATTCAGGGGCCTATGCTTGACCAGGGCTTTTGTTGAAACAAGAGTTGACGGATTTCCTGCATTGTTCTTTCATCTTCTTTCCGGATCAAGGTTTCAGCTCCGAAGACGACTGCTCCGAACCATGGCTAAAACACGGTGGTTCGAGCCGAAGCCCTGAATCCTTGAGCCCAGAATCTGCTCGCCACCCCTGAGAGCACGGTTGCCGCTTGTTCGGACCACTCTCCTGGGCTTTCGGGCGGTGGCTTTCAGACACCCTTGTTTGGGTCGTGTTCACGCCTTTATCCGGTCTTAAACCTCAGCGGTTTCCGAGAATCACATTGCACGTTGCTAAATCATCTCAAGCACTCGGCCCTTGAAGTACACTTCGGAAGGATGCCTTCGCCACATAAACCGGTGGCGCGTATAGGGGGTGCCATTGTGGAAATGCAGCATCCAGAAGTGCAAAGTTCATGCAGAAAGGCGTCCTGAAGGTGTCCACAACACGGTGCGACATCTTCTTCTTCAGTTTGGACGGAGACGTTGTGGGGCTCGTCTGCGCAGACTCAGCACCTCCTGCTCGTGCTGCTTTCAGACGCTACTCGGACAGCCGTGTCAGACTTGAGAAGCTTAGCTATGACTTAACTATGTAGCTCTTTTCGCGACGGCAGCATGGCATGCTAACGACACTGCAGCCACAACTGTTGAGATGTTTCGGCTGTTGTAAGATGTCCCAACATGCCAACTCGAGTTCTGACAATCTCCAACCACAGCGCCACCATAAATGAACTAGTGAATCTAGCCGTAGCCACCAGGAGGTCGCAATCACCCATCCAACTTCAGCGAAAGCCTCTGACACGATTCAACAGGAATGTTGAGAGACTGGCTGAAGATCGATTTCATAGGTACTATAGTCTATATAGCTTCTGCAATCTTCTGCATGCTCTAGAGGCCACTGTGAGAGGCACGTGGTAAGCGGAAGTATCAGGCAGGACGACTTTTCTTGCATGGCCAGAAGCATCACGCAAGATCTGGTGCCTGCATCCATGCTCATCAGCCCACTCCTTCCGCGACTCTGTTCAGCCTCCGGGGCAGGGCTTCGTTGCTGTCTTGTGATTTGGTGTTGCTCATAAAACTGAGCCCGGGTGGTCGAAGGACTTTGCGGCATCACAAGGGGCTTGAGTGCAACTCCAGTCAAAGCTCTTTGCTGCACTTGTGGTGCCATGCTAAGCCGTTCTACTTCAAGTTTGCAAAATGCGGCTCTGGGCGGCGGACCTCGTCCTTCCTCTGGTGATTTCGCTCCTGCTTGGAGCAGTTGACAAGGACATGGGGCGAACTACTGTGCAAAGGACTTTGGTTGATTCGAGGCTCCAGCTTGCATCCATTCCAGTTTACTTGCTTCAACAGCGCTTCAAGCGTGCCCCCCAAGCCAAAAACAGCTGTGGAGGACTATCTGCAGTACCAAAAAAGCGCCCTTAGCAACATCATCCGGGTCATGCCGGGATCGATTGATCCGATTTGTGGCCACCATGCGCGCGAACTCCGTGCTGAACTGCGAGCCAATGATGCCTGAGCTTGTGCGTCTGTGGGGCCGTTGTTCTCTTGTAGTTCATGTTGTTATATTATTATGGTTACTATGGATGCCCTGTTGCTCGCTTGGTGGTCGCAGTTGAAAACTAGTCGTAGTAGTAGTAGTAGTAGTCGTCGTCGTAGTACTAGCAGCAGCAGCAGCAGCAGTAGTAGTAGTAGTAGTTGGTAGGAGCATTAGCAGCAGTAAGCGTAGTAGCAGTAGTACCAGCAGCAGCAGCAGCAATGGCAGTAGTAGTACTAGTTACTAGTACTGGTGTTCCTCGCTCTGGTACTAGCTTCCGCAGCTATCTGTAGTTGCTCACTGCTGCCTGTCAGTGCTGTTTGAGCTTGGACACTATGGAACCAACCTTGCTTCGAGCCTATGGCCTTCACAACAAGTTAAAACGTAGCTTTGAAACCCTTGACACAGGAATCTCCGATGTGGCACCAATGGGAAGGCCCAGCAAGATCGTGCCATAGAGGATGGCAAACGATCCAACCACCTTGCCCCCTGCAGGAGTTCGCGATACGTGAGTCGTGAGCTTGGGGCTTTGTGTTGATGCAACCTATATATATATATAGATAGAGTATGTTGAGCTGACCCTTTCGTATAACATCAACTGCATGTTTCTTTTGGCCCATTACACAAATCTCCCATGTTTCATATGAAGTGCTACAGGCTTGTTGGCCCATGCGTAGGCTGAAGGATGCAACAAACCGAAGTACATGCATAAGGCTACAGGAAGTACGTGCTGGAGATGACCAGGTAATCAACGACAAAGCCCACACACGCTTCGTTCCAGCCCCTGAACCCGCAACCGCATCTCCAACGGTATATGGCTGCCTCGGCTCTAATTGGAAGGAGGAAGTTAATGCCTGCTGAAGGATTTGGACCTAGCGGATTCAATCTTTGAGATCTTTCCAGCTTTAGAGACATCGGAACGCCGATGACAGATGATGAAAGTGCGTGGTGTCGGAGGAGTATAGCAGAGAACAACAGGCAAAGTTGTGCTGATGAGCCATCTCTCGACAGAGTGCGACCAGATGCAGCGCACACCTGTCATGATGTGATGATGAATCGGTCGAGAGTTTTAAGATCGCTTTGAGACTAAACTCCTTTACTTGTTTGCTGCCTTGGATTCCTGAATGTTTACGTTTAACGACTGCAAGCATTCTCAACTCAAGAGGAGTGACGAGCTGCCCAAGAATGCAACATCAACATGTTAGGCAGTGTCGTGCCTATTGTGATGGGAGTGTTGTCACCGTAGCCGACCGTGGTGATGGTCGCCAGGGTCCTCGTGCAAGGAGCTGAGGAAATGACCAAGACTAGGGAACAAAAAAACATTTGGAGCTGCGAATTTAGCCTGAAAACTGACACGGTGCATCCAGGACAGGCGGACCATGACTTGCAACGGGAAACAAACTCAGGCTTTTTACCTGCGAGCACGGGGGAAGACGTTCTTCTCCAAGGCACCACCAGAAGGCAGATAAAATGCTCGTGAAGGGGCTCATGTCGACGAACCTGGGCGGCGGCTGGACGGTTGGTGGCTTCAGAATCTCTCAGCGACCATATAGTAGGTACTTTGGCCGGAAAGTACCTATATAGGGACCCCTTTAAGGCCTAAGTGCCTACTATATGGGCAGCCTGAGAACACTGGAGATACATTGGAAAGAGCCAAAAACAAGCAACGATGGGCTGAGTCTGGCTGCTGAGTTTGGCGGTCGCAACAGCAAGCTACCGCTCGATGAAGAAACTCCAAAGTCAGCTCCCTACAGCCCCTCAGGAACTCCTAAACGCAATAACACAGAAAAAGCTGTCACTCGCACCCCTAGCCAACAGTGCCGACAAAAAAAGGACGTTCTAGGATTTGCTTGCCTCTTGCATGGCTTGATCAGGTCCGCTAGGCACGGTGAATCCAAACTCTCGTATATTCAGGCCGGTCCAGGATCTAGGGCTTATAGGGTTTAGGGATAAAGCCAAAACGCCTGTAGATTCGAAGCCTTCCAAACGATTTCCACACTGCAATCACCACACCTCAACCCGATGGACTGCACTCGATGCCCGGATCAAGGATAAGCAGTTTCGAATCACTATGTAGTCTGATGGTTCCAGTTGTCCGCGAAACTTGTTCAAGTTGTTCCGTGCCGGATATACAGCCAGTGCTATGTGCATCGAGCCCTTTCCCGGCACCAGAAATCCGGGACTTATCCAGAAGTCACGTCGAACGGCCCATCTCCTTGCGTCCGGATAAACACCCCACCAGTCGTCCTGGAAAAATGTGAAATGTGGGCACTTACACACATGCATGCATGCACACATACACATACACATACACATACACACACACACACATCTTGGGGGGGGGGGGGGGGANGGGGGGGGGGGGGTGACCATATATATATATATATATATATATATGTCCCTGTGTGCATGTATGGCTGCATTTTGGTGGTTTATTTCAATTTGTTCATATCTGTCCATCTATCTACCTATATATATATATATCTGTCTATATAGCACATGGAGGTGAAAAGACAGGTGCTTCCGGTACTCGATGTTGTGGGTTCGTGAAAAGTTCACGCTCTGTGGCACCGGTGTTGCATTGACGTAATCCATGTCACTGTCATGAGGCAGAAGTCCTTACCACGTAGACATCAAGTAATGTAGGCCTTGCTAGTCGTTCGGAGCGCTCATGGTTTGATCCCTTCTCAGCACGACGCGCAAGTCCTTGATTCTTCACCGAAAGCCCGAACTGGAACCAGAATCCCAACTGCTGGCACGGGAGTCCTACAACCCCCTAAACGAAACTTCTACATATTCCTGTCCATCAACCCGGCACCATGAACCCCAAAACCAACACGAAGCCGCAAGCACGTAAAATAAACCGTAAAACCCTGAGTATTCAAAAGCCCAAAAGCTTGAAGCCTTCAAACCCCGCCAGCCCCTTCAAAAAGAAGGACAAGTATAGAAATCTTGCATAGTTCGAAAAAACATCCCTTGTCAACCCCTTAGAATGCCGATAGAACTCTGTAGGACTCTTGTAAAAATCAAAAAACTCCATATCAAACCTCCAAGTAACCCCATCATAGCGCATGTATAGGAAGCCTATAACAACCCAGCAACCCTAAAATAGCTCTTCGTTCCCAAAATAGACCCAAAGCCCAAAACTCACACATTGTAGTAGCCCTATAACAACCAAGTGACGCTAAAATAACTCCTTTTTCCCGAAGCAAAATCCCAAACCCTGAGCCCAAACCGACATATTATAGTAAGCATACATAACAACCCTAAAATATCCTAAAACAACATATAGCAGACCTAAAATATCCTCGCATAGCTCTTAGAGCCCAAAACCTGCTCGGCCGTCCTGGCTTCGTGCAGGATCGCCTCGGCAGCTCCCTGGCTGCCGGCTAAAGCTGTGAGAGTCGTCTCCATCCTGTCTGGGTGTCGGGTTCCCTTAATTAAGGAATACCTACGGTTCCTTTTCTATAGGGCTAGGGGTCTAGGGTTTCGGTTTAGGGTTTGGGGGCTTTAGGGGCTTCGGGATTTTAAGGTTCTGGGTTTAGGGCTTTGGGCTTTGGGAGTTAACATAGGGATTTCGGTGTTTAGGCTTGAGGGAATTCGGGTTTAGGTTTCTTAGGGATAGCGGAACAGTTCCGCGCTTAGGGTTTTCGGATGCTGATGGTTGAAAAGTTCAGTTGAGGTTCTTAGTTGAGATTCGGGAATGAGATGAATGTCTCGATTGTAGGGGCTCTAACTAACTGGGGTTTGGTGTGCTGTTGTGCTTTGTTGCAGGGCTTGGGTTTTCGCAGCATTGCGCTGCGTGCACAAGTCAAAGGTTCAGGCATACAGGACCCTGCAGCAGGAGTTTGAGCCCGAAGGCCTATATACTTCCAGCTGCACAAACTGTCCGGGAAAGACTCAGAAAACGCATTTGCCCTGCGGGTAAATCTCCCTGAACTCAAAGCTCGGCTGCCCCGAAACCAGGCTTCAACACTGATCTTGTCGTCGGGCAAGCGGCCGCATCACTACAGACTCAGGGTACCAGTCGCCCCGCTCCACGGTGTACATCAGGGCGCTGAAAACAATCAATGCGAAGACCTCAGCACAGCGGGAACTCCAACTGCGCGGAGGGCTAGGACTAGGAACATTCAAGGTTAGATCTGGGGTGAATGCAAAGGCATGGCACAGATCATGATTCTTGCAGCACTGGTGGTGACTGTAAGGTTCTGCTGGTTAAGGGCTGTCACTGCGCGTGGGGATCGCGGCAATTAGGTTCATAACCTAGGCTCGATTGAGCCATTCCGCATTGTATATCCCGACATATCCCGACACAAGCAAAAATTCAGTTCCCCCCCTCCCCCCGGCATCTATGAACTGCCACCAAGTCAAGGAGCCAGCAAGGCCGTTGTGAGGATAAACGCTGGGAAAGCCTGAACGAAGACATTCCTCGGTCTTGCCATGCCACTTGGAGGTTCAGGGGTAGTTATAATTATAAGTGGGGCTATAAGTCCCCTAATATGGGTTACAAGTATATCTACCCTACTTATAACCCTACTTATAATTACCCATGAACCTCCAAGCAGAGATCTCACCCAACCCCGTGCAGCACATGTGTGAAACCTGTCTGGGTCATATCATATAATCGGATACCCTATGCCCTAAGCTCTTAAACCTGATCAAACCCCAAACAGAACCCGGATGAGCCCACGTCGTGTAAATTTACGGTTGCAAAGATCGAAAAATCGGAACTGCCGTGCTGCTGATCATCAAGACCGGGGTTCTTTTGAAGTTTGGGGCCATTACAATGCTGTGGCTTTCAGGCTCTCAGGGCCAATCGGCCTCCCGAAAACACCGGATGCCATGTTGGGAAAAGAAAACACTCTGTCACAAACCTTCTGTTTCGGATGGAAACCTTACATGTGTAGAGCCTTTCAGAAACAAGAGACACCAAAAGGCAAGACGAACGCCCAGGTTCGCCAAGAGGTGCTGCGCATCACTGAGCTGGCCAAGATCTGAATTCAGTATCTGCACCAACTTGAAGATCCTCTCCACATGCGGTCAAGGCCACTGTACGCTTGGACATATTGGACACTGGGAAAGGGTCGGGGTAATATGCCATTTATGTCTTCATAGCTTGAAGTTTGCATCGGACCGCTGTGTTATCTTCAGCGGCCCAGGCGCCTTTCACCTGTATTCTGGATCGAATCATCAAAACCTTTTATTTTGTTGCAGCTGTTGCTGCTGCTGTCTCCGCTGCCGTGGTTGACGGTGGTGGGTTGTGGTGTTTGTTTCGTGGGTCTTCTTGAGCTTGCCTTTGATCTTCGCGGTTGCTGCTTTTTTCTCTTGTACTTGCTCCCTCTTCTCTTCATCCTACCATTTCCTTTTCTATTGCTCTCTACTGCCGCTACATGTCCATCTAACTCTATTGCAACGGGTCTCTTCTTCGAACCTGTATCAGCCTTCGGCGGCTTATCCTCTTTCCCCCTGGGTAGCTCGGCAGATTGGATATCTTGCATTTTGGTTCGGACCACGTGCAAATATAACAAGCCATAACGCATGCTTGCGAAATGCGGACATGTTACATGGGCATATCGCGACCAGCAACTGTGAAGCTGGTGTAACCGTGTAGTTGTAACATATTGTAATGATCTGCCTTTAGTACCTAGTACTGACAGTCAAAAGCAACAGACACGATGCGACGGTCAACGAATATAAGCTTTCTTGCAGCAATGCTGACAAGGAATGCCTACTCTGCAAGAGCACGGTTAATAAATCCCTGAATGAACAGCGTTTACATGTGTTTGCCATTTTTTGAACCAATGGCACTCGTAAGTAAGCATTGGTAGGCCCTGGTAGGCATTAAACAAAACAATGATGCTTCTACACATGCCCGTGATGCTCCAGAGATCACATAGCCTCCCTCGTCCCAAGTCTCAATATGCGTTAATGCTCGTAAGAGTGCCATTGGAGTTTTCGGTGTGGCTTTGCGCTACGCTTGAAGGGTCAACAGGGTTTTTTGAGTCCAAGGCATGGTTGTTGCTTGTCACTTTGCGATTGCCACGTCGTTAATCACAACCGTTTGGAACGGAACCCAAATTCAGCCCAAAACTCGGCTGCATTCTGAGAGGAAACAGACTCAGTAAGATGACGTGGCTATCCAATGAGACGGGATTTTGCGAACCCAAGCCTAAACTTCCAACACTGAAACTTACAGTGCAAACGGCCGCAGCCGCAGATGCAACATGATGCAACCAGTCCTGCTCACTCGAAGCAGCCTGAACAGACGCAGCCAGATGAAGTTACTGTCCGAGCTGGTGGCGAACCAAACCTGCAATTCGGGTATTGGGTTCTGTTGAGGCTTCGTGAAACTTTCGAGGGGGCTGGCTGGCGAGCCTGCAGTCTTCTACATACATACGTACATACTTACCACCTACGCACAGACGCGGGCGGATATCTATATGTTTTTGGATTTCATACTTATGTATTCTATACATATACGTCTATATAAATGTACAGATAGACATGTGTGTATATACATATGTATCTAAATATAGATGTATACATACATATATATATACACATGCACATGTATGTAAATATGTTTTTCTTGCGGTCATAGCTGTCTGAGCATCGTCATGTAATCTGGCCGCTGCCCAGACCGAAGTATAAAAATGCATATTGCTGATCGGGCCATTCGGGGAGATCGAGACCATTCACGAAACCAATGTCCCACTTCTGTGGGCAGAATTGGAGGGTTGAGCATTGAGCATCCATGTGTAGCCTGGCCACTTCAATCCAATAGGGCAGAACTGTGAAAAGATCCACGATCGCAGCCGGCTGCTTCCAGAAGCTCCACCAGTTCGACGCGAACTTGGACCACTGGATGCCTGTGGCGTCCCTAGTACCCTGGGTCTCGAGCCCAAAGTATCAAAATCCCCAAGCTGTCATACTGTCGATGAAGGGCTGTTGATTTCCTTTTGAGATGCGGGCCCCATCTACTTCGCACAACGGCTGCTGAAAACGAATGCTCTAGTGCCGGAAGGACTAGGCTGCTTGTGCTCATTCGGCCAGACAGAAGATACGAGTCGTCCTACTACTAATGAAAACTCGCACTCTCGCATGGAACCCTGATTTAGAACCCCCGAAATTTCAAGAACACCCATCACCCACATTGCTTGAAGCTATTCGGATCTCTGCGGTCGAGGATCGGCCCAGATCTGTCTGAGAGAGTTCCGAAGCATCCTCCGTCTTCGCGCTGACGGTAAAGACGGTTTCCTTGCTTCAACGCAATGTAGGGCCTAGAGAGTAAGAAAGGCGTCGGACTGAGGTAAGAATATCCCCTCAGAATCCCGAATAGAGTTGTAGCCCAATGCAACTTATTGGAGCCCTAATCTGCTTGTTTGGGCTCCTATGTTAGAGGGCCTGATAGGTGGCCAAGGTAGTCACGGGCTTCGGGGAATCGGCTCATTACCATATGGGGCCTAAGCAATTACCAATGCCATTTTTCCTGGGGAGGGTCCTTAATATAACCTTCGTAGAATACGCCCCCCAAAACCCTATTCTAAATTAATGCGTTCGGCGCCGTTGCTTCGCAGTGTGTGGCGTAACGGACTCGACTCATGACTGCTGTGGACACCAAGCGCATCGCAAAAACAACCCTACACTTGAAGCACCCAGGGTGTATAACTCGAATGCTTATCGCGTCGAAAAACTGATGGCTCTACTTGATGCCTTAGCATCGGTTAACTTTGATTTTGCCTATGACGTGCTAGCATTCTAAGTCGAAGCTGTGGGTCGAGCAGGAATCGACGATTCAGCAGCTTTGTCCGTGCGAACGGGGCAGTGAGCATCCTCAGAGCAAGGAGTTCGCTAGGGAACTCGAAGAGATGCAAAAGGCCCCGGACAGCATTATACGTCTATCATTCAGAAGGAGTCAGGTGCTTGTTTGACACTCAATGCCTTTTGACATTGACACGCTGCTGCTGCTGCTGCCAATCCTACTACTATTGCTACTTACTAGTTCTGCTACCACTACCACTGCCACCACGACTACGACGACGACGACTACGACTTCTGCTACTTCTACTACTACTCCTGCTACAACTACTACAACTACTACTACTACTACTACTTCCACTATTACTTGTACTTTTACACCACCACCACCACCACCACTACCACTACTACCGTCACCACTACCACAACCCCATAAACAGCAGTCATGATGGTAAAACTGGTGCCAGTGCCAGTGCTAACATTACCACCGCTACAGACATCAGTGCACAAAAAGCCCTCGACCTTGTCAGGAACTCGATGGTAAAAATGACAACGCAGGTCTCGTCGACCTCGCAGTGACGAAGGTCGATTATACACTCATGAGGGCAGAGAGACATGGACATGTGTAGATATGCGAAAAACGATATGAGGCTAGTGTTCTGTGACGGTTCTCTGGAATCTTGCCAGAGCCGAGTCGAACTGGGCTGTTTTGCATTGGTACTTAAGTCTCGCTGCAAGGATCGGCCAGACCGCACCCTCACTGCGAAAGAAGCTTACATGCGTTTCTGTACGTGCTTGCGTTGTTATTATAAATTCATGGTTAGGCCTCTTGGTGATGATAGAATTTGATATCAGTGATGCGCCTTTCACCTCATGCCCCCGGTCCCGAGCCAATCTCCTGAAGGCCCTGGGCCTTAACCACAAATCCCTGAACACCGCGTAGACCGCAGAAGCTTCTAGCCATTCTCCCACCCTCTCAGTTCATGGGTTTAGGTGTCTACACCCTCAACCCTAAACTCTAAGCCCTAAACCCTAAGCCCCTATAGACCCAAAACTCCACACCCTAAACCCTATCGGGTTTACCCGGCACCCCTTGAGCCGCCGGCCGCTTGCATCCAGGGCAGCGGTTCCGGCTCGCAGTCTACGCAAGGGACCTTGTCGGGCGTTTCGGGGCTTGCGCAGTGCAGGGGTCTAAGCGCGTTTAGGGCATATGAGACCCTGAGGCTAGGCCAGAAGAGTTGCTCAGACTTATAATCCCAACCCCATATGGGCACTCAATGTTACTCTTATGAAACGTATGACCGTAACTGGTCATGCGACGAGAAGTAAACGCTTGTAAAAACCTTTAATAACACTAACAGTGATAGCGGTTTCCAAAGGATTGTTGGTAGGAACAAGTCTCGAACCGCGTGATCAGAACGATCTATCTAGGCTCATCGAGATGGGCAGTCCTATCGGGCAACCAAAAGGACCATACAGTAGCATATGCCCAGGACAGTTCAACCCCCTTCCATCAAAAATAAGTCAGCAAACGCCTCAAGCATAACAAAATACAACAATAGTACTACAATGTAGTTGTAGCTTACTTTAAAGACTGTCAATGTACGTGTGGAACCAGAGCAGCTACAGCGGAAATCTGCTGTCGTCATGGTAGACGAGCCAAACATTGAACCAGGGCACTTGAGCAGAATCACACGGCCCTGTGCGTGAATCTGTTTCAGCTTGTAGATCGCGCGCACACACCATTGCAACCGGCGACCGAACCACCCTCATTGACATGTCAATGCATCCGAGCATCTACTGAGAACGAGACCATGGTTCCGGCCATCCAGATCGCAATACTAATTACAATGGCTGCAACCATGATGGCACTCACAGCCTCGGAGATTCTCTTCGACGGCGAGCATGCTCGAGAAGGGTTAATATGCATATCATATCATTGTGCAACGGGAACTTTGGCGGGGGAACGTAGAAGCTTCGCGTTCTGTTCGCTGTAGGAAGGAGGTATACACAAACAGCGACTTTCGACCAAGTCATTGCCGAAGCAGCCCTGGAAACTTCAAACTCAACACTGAAGCCAGCCCCAGAAACTCAAAACACTTCCGGGCGACTCTGGACAATAAGCTGGAGGTGCCCCCGACGTCCACCGTAAAATATAGACGCTCGAAGGGGTTCATTTTCACGAAAAAGGCCTGGCAACCCAAACGCAAGAAGTTGCAGAACAGCCAAAACAAAAACACAACGCTGCAGCGATTTGCGACGGCATTGCATTGGCACCCATTGCAACATAGCAACACTTTCCTCTGGGTCTGCGCCCCTAGGTGAACTGAATGTTTGGAGTCATTGACCATTCCCAGCACGGCATTTGCTCATCCTGCTGCCAATCGTCTTCTCGCTTTTGCCGAAGCTCGGAGATGTGCAAGCATTCTGTCAGAAAAGTTGAAAGCCCTCCCATGCAACAGAAAAGAGTGCCTGTAAAAGCTCTTTGCAGTTCCACTTGACTTTGCCGATGTCTCGTTCGGAGTGGGCCTTAGCTGTGGCATTCACGTTTCAGGGCCACTGCCGCAGCGGAGCCTTGCTGACGCTTCTCCTGCTTTGCTGCCAGCTCCTGCTTCGGATTAAAACCATGGCCAGGTGTCGATTTCAACTGCCCCCAGAATTATTGATAGTTAGGGCTCTATATGAAAAGCGAAATTTAACATTATCTGAAACACTAGGCTTTGTATTATCCTATACGGGAAACTCAAATTATCTGAAATCGATACCTAGTGAAATCATGCACCAATAAGGGAAAAAACCCTTACATCATCTGAAATCGATGCCTAGTGAAGGGCTCTTAGTGAAGCGGTTCTTTAGTGCAGGCAAGCCGCGAGCTGTTCGATGAGATTCAAGCGGTCAATCTGACAAGATCCAGGAATGTTTAGGGTATTTAGGGTTTAGGGTTCCAGGAGCTATAGGGTTAGGGGTTTAGGGCTCTAAGGCTTTACGCTCTCACAACTCGGACAAGCCAGGCGAGGTTCCCAGTGCGAAGTCGGAGTGATACAGCAAACCGGTGACATGTCCTCTGATCTCCCAACAACAACTCTGAGGCTTTAGGGTTTAAGGTTTTGGGATCCAGGAGTTTAGGGTTGGGGCAATTCGGTCGGAAAAAGGGGAGGGCTTTGTCTCGATCTGCGATGAACTAATCGCCACACAAACGAAGATTGCGACCGTGATCAATGAGAACTGGGACATGTGGCAGGAAACATCTGATGCCAAGTTCCGAAACAAATCCAAACCCTTTTTGCCCAAAGCGTGGACCGCCTCGTTCCGCCCTGGGCGGAACTCCGCATCAAATCGTCGCAAAGCACCCAGTATGATACTGGGCGGGAGATCACCTCCGCCGGTTCTCAGATTCTCAGTTGCATGGAGGAAACCATTGTTTTTGAACTCTCTGCAGGCTCTCAGAAGTTTGTAGGTTTAACGCCGTTTGCATGGATGTCTTGTTTCAACCCAGACATGCTTGGGTCTGCCAGCGACCGAATGCTTCATCATCGCAACCGAGGATCACAACACCTCGATAAGACGAAATACGGATCGCCAAGGCGATCTGACGCTCTGCAAACATCTCGGACGTCGGGCTGACATGGAACCCTCTTTGCACTGACATGGAATCCTAAAGCCGAAGCCCAAACCCTGGAAAGGACACTTGCTTAACCCATGGGCCCCACCATGCTGCTAGCACGCCTGGAGCATCGGAGGAGTAGCGAGATTCCAGCTTCACGAAGCCGCGTCTGGTCGAACAGCCAGCATTCGGAAATGAAAAGGCTGCTATAGGGGCCTTAACAATTAAAATAGGGTTTTTGGGGCCATTATACTATATTTATGATCAGGAACCCCCCTCCCCCCCCTTCTAATAAGGAAGCCCCCCTTAAAAAAAAAAGTATTATTTGTGAATTATTTAGGCCCCTATGCTGAGGGACCAAGGCTCAAGGATCGCATCATTCAGTTAACTACTGCATGAATCATGCTATGGAGGTAGTGGCATGCAGAAACACACATTAAAGCATGGTACTGCATGCAAAAGAGCAAGCATATGTGCCGGCTAAACGAAGACAACTGCTCGCAGGCTACAGGCCGTTTTGAGGAATCACAGGAATCACCAAAGTTGAAGGCTTTCGTGATCACTGCACGCGACTGTGCAGCTGTGCCGGCAGAGGCAGTCGACTGTGCCTTCGCCAGATCTGAAACGAGTCTAGAGTCTCAAGAGCAAAGAACTGCTAACTGCTTGTCGTCATTCATGAGGACCCCACGACACAGACATGCAATGCCTGTCTAGACTTTCGAGACTGCACTTTCCTACCTTTCGTAGATGGATGGAGCAGCATGGTCTGGAGACTTGCTCGTGGAATTCTGAAGATGTGACAAGTGTCACTTGCCTGCGCACCCAGTCAAAGGTCCCTGTATAACCATACCATAACATGTATGTAGGTAGTTGGGCTTCCATAGGGTTTCCTAATCAGCTCTGGAAGGAGACGCTGCGGTGACCCCCACCTGAGGGTGCTTTGCGGCACGTAGTAGGACTTTGCGGCACAACACCGACCTCTGCAGGGAATAGCTGGCAATAGACGGTGGCGGTTTTCAAGGCTAGATGCTGAGCGTTCTGATCTCTAGCTAGTTGTTTTTAGGAAACCCTTCAGTGGTGCGTAATGTCAGGTTGACCCTACTGCAATCCCTGCTCTGCAGGCCTCTGCCTCGATCGTCCCCATCGCCGGAGAAGCTGGTCGTTGACACAGAAGAGCCTCGAATGCAGGGCTTTCTGCAGGAATCACGCAGGCGGCAAGGTTAGTTGTTGTGCTGCTTGGGCCTGTCGTGGTGATTAGGTAAGAGTTTGCCTTCGTCAGTCGCATCAAGCTACGGCTCCCCTCAGCATCTGCCCTTCAATTGGGCACTCCGACGGATGCTAGGTGGCCCCGGCCTGGTTGCTCAACACAACCAGCCCCTGCACTGATAAGTGTTAGTGTAAATGGTGCCGCCTCTTTTCCTGGCGTGCGGAATGCGCCCGCGAGCAACACTCGAACACACACACACACACACAAACATGCGGGTGCTCAAAAGTCACTCGCTCAGTCACTCCCTCTCCTCGCTCTCTGGCTCCCTGACTCCCTCATTTACTCACTCAGTTTTAATGATTCACCGACTCGCGCGCTCAATCACTCGCCTGTTCCATCTTCTCTCTCGCTCTGATATGTACGAATCCAGTACAAGGCCTATGACCACTGATCGTCTGACTGTGTTCGAGCAGAGCAGCGCATGAGGATCAGGTTTCCTCCGGTGCTCAAGTAATCCGCGGAACCACTCGGGTTGATCACCAGGCCTTGCAAGCGTCTTGGCTAGCTTTGGGCCGGTTTGGGTCTCAACGGTTATGTCACAAGAAGCTCAAGAAGCTTAAAAACAGCTAGGGACGACCGGACATGGCAGCTTTTTTTGTTGCACGTGTCGAGCAGGCTACCCTTCAACACACAGACGACTGCAGGACCTTGCGGGTTCCAACTCCACCTACTAGACCTAGAGCAAATGACATTAATTTGTAGTGGCATGAGGCCGAAAGTAGATGCAATGAGACAGAAGTGCGCGGAACAACCCCTAATCCAATCGTGCCAATTGCCCGCAGGAAGAGTCGACGCCGGAAACGAGAACGGACTATATTTCAAGGAAGTTCATGGTCGAGCTCCCATGGGAACATACCAAAAAGTGAATCAGGAAATACCTGTCGAACATAGATGCGAAGCTTCTGGGCAGCCAATGTCTTGGCTCCGGATGTGAGACACCAATGGTTGCGTAAGCTTACTTTTCAGACTCAGCCAGGGTACTTCCGAAGTAGCGCACCGAACTTCGGAGCCGTTCTGCCGCGCCGCCGGCCGAGCTCTTCCTACCACTGCGGGCACAGAGCTACGGGCGAGTGCAGGCAAACCCACAGCAGCACAGGTTTGCAAAGAGAAGCAGGATGGCACTTGCCTCAATTTCGTGCCCGTCAATGCCACAGGACTGCACTAACAGCAGGCACCACTGCGGGTTAAGGGAGCTCCGAAGCCCTCAGCGGAATTAAAATCTGCATGGTCCTGAAGAGGGAAGCCAGGCAACCATAGCTACGGTCTTGAAGAACCAGCCTTCTCGTGCGCAGCCCAAGAAGTCTTAGCTAAAGGATGTGAAACTCCAAAAGTTCGAAACCCTTACGCAAACTCAGCCCGGTCTTTGGTGTCGCTGGCACATCTGGTCCATCGGTGTTGTCTAAGTCCTTGACGCTGCCACACTCGCTGGAAAATTACAAAGTAGGCATGAGTGGCTCTGAACTCTTGCATGCTGGCTGGCTGGCCCAACAAAACATTTATGCACACGCTCTCCTGGCCGAACGAGCTCAAAGAGCTCCGCACGCTTCGCATCATGCAGCCAGGCCTCCAAGAAGTCACTAGTATACAATAATAGGCTATCCATCGTTATATATATATATACACAACAATTTACTAAGCATATTGTGAATTAACCCGTATTTTTGACCATAACATATATTATAGCATGCTAAAGGTTATCCATTCTTACATCTACCATAATATACGATGGTAATGTAGGCACCTGATTAAGAAACCTTGTCCTTAATTATTGGGGTTCCTTACATGAATCCTGCTATATTGGGGTTATACGGCCAGGGTCTCTTAATCAGGTTCCTACATTATTCATGCTCGGCCTTTTTGGTCTGAAGACAGGCCAATGGGTTCAACCTGCGAGATCTGCGACCGGCATGGCGTCAATCTCGTATCGACTGATATCAAGGTAGTGCCCAAAACGTGATGCGCTGCGCGAGTTGCTAGAATAGAGTATACAGCATACTGTTCGTTGTTTGGTATATAGTATAGTGTATTGTAGTGGGATATCGATAATATACCTAAACCTACTACAACATAGGCTGCGAAGCAGGTATCAGGCCCCGAAATGCAAGCTGGGTTCACTTCACGGTCCCCTGGTCTGATCCTCAGGGCCAAACCAATTGTGTGTTGGGGCTGAGGGTTTATAGGGCTTAGGGTTTAGGGTACATGTTTGTTGGAGTTTGCGACCCGGCGACATTCGCAGCACCTGTTTTTGGACGGTGTTCAGGCCGAGACCAGTGGTAATTATATACGGTACACTTCTATGATGTCCCAAAATCTGAGGGACCGAGTCTCATCGCGGTCCAGGTTAGTCACGAGCCTATAAACCTTGAGCCAATGCAAAATGACGGCAGACGTTCGTAACATTGTCATAGCTAAGTCGTTCCTGGTGTCAAAAGATAGGGGGTGTCATTCAACGAATGAACACAGGTGGTGTGTCAGCATAGCCAGCCGACTGCTGCTGCGCAGCACGGCAAACAACATGTAGGATGCAACAGGAGCACCAGCTGGCTCGCATGCCGGACTTCAGAACCTCTCCGAAAGCCGTGCCCCACTGAATTTTCAACACCCCGACAGCAACGCTCCAATTCAAGATTCGGCTCCTTGTTAAGTATGGACTACCAGGATTTACGCAGCTTAAGTCGATCAAAATCGAGCAGACATCCTCCAGACTCTTAAGCCTAAGTGGGATTAATTTGTGCACAGACTGGCGATCCCAAAATGGATTACTTTACTGTTGACTTATAATCCGGATTGAATTGTGGTTCATCATATCATACACCCACCATGTCTTTATCATTTCCTTGCCGTGGGCTCTTTCCGGGCGACTCAACGAAGCAGATGTTCCAAGTTAGTGGTTTCCCTGGTTTTCTGTGCGTTACTTGTCCATGTACTTATCCTGGTTTATGAGCCTATCTTGTTGCCTTGGCCCTTTTCCCTTCCCTCGACGAAGCAGATTTTCAGAGCTTCTTGGCTTTATCTCTAGATCCGTGGCAGCAGGCTGTTTTCCGGCCGCAGAGCCGAAGATCTGATTTCTTGGTTTCTACGAAGAGCCCAGTGATACCCAAACGATACGGCACATGATTAAAAAAATAACAACAAAAACATGTAGATGAAACAACTGTTCATTGACATCCATTGTGTTCTCAAGCTCAAGCCTAAGTCGATCCAGAACCCCACAATGGCCTTTTCACCCCAGGATTCCCACGTCGAACCCCAATATTCATATTGCGCTCTTTTCGATCAGCTATTGCCTCCTCTTCGAGGCCGTCTTATCATGTAGTTAGACTATAAACATGCACCAACACCCTATTCTGATCATGGAAGGATGGTTAGCCCTGAGATTCCCTATACTTTGCTTGAAGAGCACGAGAGTGTAACGATGTTCCAAGGTTTCCGGCTTTTACTCTACTGTAAACTACGGAACGAAACCCTATACTGACACCTATATCCGTCCCAAAGTCGAAGCCTCAAAGCTGAGAGCTGAGAGCTCAGGGCCGGGCCCGGTACTGGCGAAGCGGAGCCTCCCAAGACATTCTAGCCATCCCGGGATTTCAGCAAGCGAAGGTTAGAGAATCCTGTATAAACACTTCATGGCTTGTGGGGTGGGCGGATTCTGGACACCGGAAACCGCTGCTCCAGGAAGGTCACGGCTTAAAACTCCGCCGGCACCCAAAGATAGACCCTGCAAGTAGTAGGATCGTGATTCTAAAACACGGTACCCCTCTAATCTATGCGAAATCCCTACAGTCTTCTGGAAGCCGAGAGCAAAAGACCTTAAACTGAACCTTGAAAGCCGGTGTCCTAAGAGCGAACCGAAGCCTGATATCAGGACCGCGGCATGATTCCAGAAGCCCAATTACCCAGAATACATCAACAGGTCCACAGCAAATGACAAGATTAACAACCACATGACATAGGTAAATAAGCAAACGAACCATACATATCTACCAATTAAATATAATACATATATATATATAATATGTATGTATATGCATATATACATACATGCATATGTGTGTATGTACGTACATATATATATATATATGTGTGTGTGTGTGTATTACATAGAAACACACACATGTGCATGTGCGCTGTCTGTGGAAATCCTTCATGTACGTAGCTGGGCTTACTAAATTGCAACTTCAAACGACAGCCATATGCTTTTCACGGCTGCAGATCTTTGGGACGGCTCCTAATTATAGCAATTGCCGAATCGTTTCTGCCATAAGTGTTATCAATGAGAATTATAAACTCTACCGTATCAAAAAAACCCTGTTTGGTGCCGTGAACCACGTCCTCAAACGTGCCGAATCTCGCAAGAACCGATGCAACGGGCGGCAGTGTTTGAGGACATAAGAAGAATACCCGTATATGGTGCACCATTCATATGCGTATATATATATATATATATATGTATACATATATATGTATATACATATAACATATACTTGTATGTGTAGAGAGAGAGAGAGCGAGGGCGAGAGACAGATGGCAACGATCAAGGCCTCATGGTGCTTGACAGTCTTTTGAGATACTGAGCTAGAGGTGGAGATCTGCCACATTCTAGAGTTTAGGGTGTGAAGACAGTTGTGGGTGTCGACGTTGGCAAAAGGTGGCACTCGAGCTCAGCAAACGAAGGATGTGTGTGGTAAGAGCATACGAAGGTTGTCTCATAATAATAAATCGCCTAGCTCTGTACCTGCAAATGTCGAGAGAGGGCGCATCTCGTGGCAACCAACCTCCAGTTCTACTACCCTAAACCCTAAACCCAATAGCCTTAGCTTCAGGCATCGGAGCAACCCCAGAAGTTAAAGTTCGCAGTAAAGGCGAAGCACCCAACCTGGCGACTCAGATCCTGCCGCCCCGGCACCCGAGGCCTGCGGTCGGCCGCAGGGGATAGAATTCCCAGCTTCACAGACCGATCGCAGACAGACAGGTAGAAATACAAATCGAAAATGACATTGACGCATGTATCGCGGACGGAGGGAGGGAGGGAGAGAGAGAGAGAGAGAGCGAGACAGAGAAAAAAACAACGCGGGAGAAACCAACATAGATCCAGATATGCTTGGCCGGAAGGGCAGAAAGAAGCTTCCTCGGGACTTTGCAGCGATGTTCGATATCACGGAGAATCCTTATCTATATATATATATATAACTACACACACACATACACACATATTTATTTACCTGCCCCCTTTCGGCCTTACTCCGCTGCATCGGCAGCAGTTTGGATTTGCCGGCCGGGCCTTCGGAAGCTTCGGAGCAGATCAAACAGCAGGGTTTCCAGGGCTTGAACAAACAATTTAAGATACATAGGCTATATATATATATAGAGGTATCTTCATCCAGCGAGTTGTTGAAGCCAACTCACGTAATAGAAAGCCTTGGCATTGCCAATGTAGTCCATGCCCTATGGGATATGTGAATACGCAGCTTGCAGAATCCGAACCTATGTTTTAACGTGCTTGCCTTAGTTTTATTCAAAGCATTCCAGGTGCTTACACTGGCACATCTTAGCCTCGGGGAAGGGAGCTTTCAGTAATCTGGCGAGAGTTTCAGCTCAACAAAAACTAACATTACAGATGGGTTGAACCACCTGAATGCATAAAGGCTATAGCGCACATAAAAGGATCTATAAAGCTTCCTCATTTAAAGATCCGCAAAAGTTCAGGTTGACCCCCACATGATGCCGTTTTTATACTGCACGAGCATAGGTCTTATGCTGTGAAGACTTGGGCACCCAGGTAGGTCATGGTAGGTCGTCCTCACTAAGTTCCGAGCTGGAGACGTCCATCGCGCCCTGGCAGATCTCAGAATTATCAGGGCAACCTGAGGAAAGTACCTCCGCCCCTACGCAACCGTCCACCGTGAAAGCTCCCAGTCAGCGGCATCCGGCAAGAGAAGCACGAGCAGTCATCTCACTGTTACACGTATGGCTGTACGTATGACTGTTATTGTATGTGCGCGGGGAATAAGTAAGTATGCATGCATCTATGTGATAAGGAGCCTGATAAGCCTGGCAAACATCTAACTGCTCCAAACACAATCGCCAGGCCTGGCCACGGCTCTTCGGAGGTGTCTGGGCATGCATGTGGACACCTGAAAATGCATCACGGAGCATGCAATGCCGTGCGAACCGAACATGACACAACTTCACCTGAGGTCTTGAGTAACCTGGGTGTGTATGATTACCGCAGTTGCATGTAGACTCGATGTCAAGGATAGCAGGCATTTCCAAATTCTGAGTGGGACAGTCGTATTTGAATAATTGGCCCACTCCTCTGGATCGGATCACTTCCGAAACTTTGGAAGCGTTAATTACTCTGGTAGTGTCAAGAGGCACTCATGCACAAACCCGCGGACCTTTCCGTCTGACTGACATGTCGCACCTCTCGGCAATGCGGTGGTGCACTGCGCCGAAAGCGGGAAGTCTGATCCAGCTAGACACAGTAGAAACAGGCTATCGAGTGGGTGATGGCTCCAGCTGTGTGCCGAAATTTCTGTAAGGTGATGCTCTGACAAGCATGCCTTAACCCAGCTCTAGTATTTTGTGTTCACAGTCCAATCCTGCTACACGGTTGGTGGACACGCATGCTTTGCCGCCATTTCTATCTTCTGCCCTTGAAAGAGAAAAGGATTGCCGGACACGTGCCTGACGAGATCAACACTGCAGCGTAGTTCAACAGCCATTAAAGACCTAGGCAAAACACCTGAGCAAACACTTCAGGTTCTGTGATACCTTGAGAGATTCCTAGCTTCTCATGCTCCCTGGGACCTGGGATCCGACGCGTGAGACCACTGCCACTGCAACAAGGCTGGAGCATCCAGTCTTGGAAGCTTCCGGTCGCTCAAGGCATCCATGTAGCATCGCCAGCATGCAAGGTAGACCAGAGACAGAGAAGGTCAAGAGTCTGGGCGTGCTGAGCTTTTGGGATGGGCCAAAAAACGCAGAGAGCAATTCAGTCACCTGGAGGTTTTGTAGCAACACACGTGTAGCAACACAGGAGCTGCTGTCTCCGCACTTCGAACCTGCCACTACTAAAGGCAGCATCAATCATGCGAATCGAAATTCATCCAGATCAAGGTAAATATTGCTACAGTAGCAGCCCTTGGCTGTCGTCCACGGCGAGTCGTGCTGTCGTTGCAATCAACGGCAAGACTGCATTTGAGATTTATAACTGCCACTATCCGAAAATCCACCGACACATCAAACCCGCTCAAACCGCTGGCGGATAATTCTAACAACTCAGCTGCAAGATGCATTTTGCAAACTTTGCGCACTTCCGAAGGGCAGGAAAGTGAGAACCGTGAAACTTGTTGAAACTTGCGACTACCTCTCCGACCTCACTTTGGCGAGTCCTCTCAGAAAGTTCCGGCGAACAGCTGGAGGCGTTGTGATTTTTCTCATAACATGCCAGATGCGGAAGACTTTCAGTGCAAATCTCCATCCCTCGATCCACGTGAAGGCCCCACAGGAACTGCAGATCCTTTCCCCGCGGTAGGAGTGGTAATCCACAGGCAGTGCTGACCTCGGCCCGGCACGTGCAAGCACGGTGGCATGGCATCAGAAGGGACAGAAGAAGTTCCTCAAAACAACTATTATAGAAAACGAACCTTGACCGGACCTAAACCCCTATTCTCAACGCGCTTTAAGCCTTCAACCCGAAACCACCACTTCTTGGGGCGTAGCCGGAGCCATGGGGCTGCGGGAAGGCGATGGTGTGGCACGCCGGCTGGGGCCTTGGAAGCAAAAGTGCTGCCAGAGTGGTTCGCAGGATCACCACAAGTCACAGTGATCCCTACAGTGATCCTTACGGCCAACCCCCCAAACTAGGGGTTGCTATACATGTACCGTGTTTATTCGGTGATCGTCGGATCTGGAGGGCTGCCGGGCTCAAGTAAGATCAGTCGGGTAGACGTGTGTCATATGTATGGGTGCCTATTATATATATACATATATACATATATACATATATATATATGTATACATATTATATATATATTACATTATATTATATTATATTATACTATACTATATTATATTATATTATATTATATTATATTATATTATATTATATCCTATTGTTATATTATATATAATATATTTTATAAATTATATATACTATATTATATATATANATTATATTATATATATTATATACGTATATTGTGTATGTATGTATGTGTGTATATATATATATACATATGGATGTACAGATTTACTCATTCATCTGATTAATCTGTTTGTATACATAACCTCACACAACTCCATATGTACATAATTGCATGTATCAGTATGTGTACACGTAATAAATGTGTATAAATGTGTATAGAAATGCATGCATGCAAGCACACATGCATGTGTATGTATGTATGTATGTATGTATGTTTTTTGGCTGCACACATATATATATATATATGTATATATATGTATATATATGTACTGTATATATAGTCTCTGTGTGTGTATGCGTGCGTGTATCAGCCAACTGTATCTGCGCAATCGGGTATTGTAGACGCGTATACGAAGGTATGTGAGTCCCCAGCAACTAAGCCTTGGACTCTCCCAGTTTGTTTCCTGGTGAATCGCCGCCTGGTCAAGGCTCGCAACAAACCTTCTTCCAGGTCCCATAGAAGTGCTCTGGGTTTCGACATTTTGAGGTTCGGATTTGCCTGGCTCAGGTGAGGCTCTCGGCAACGCATCAGAGTGGCAGACCACATGAAGATTAAAAAACAAACTACAACATGCACTGGGATGGCACGAACCATGTAAGTTCTCTGCGGCTTATTGAAGCATGAGGTGTGCAAGCCTGAAGCCAACCAAGACTGCACAGTGGTAAGGCAACTTGAGTAAGTTGATACTTCTGGCAAGCCCAGGCCACCAAACAAAGGCGCATTAATTTTCAAAATGCTGACTGTGATGTTCGGCCTACTGGCGAGCCCTAAACCCACAGAACTAGGGCGAGTCTAGATTGTCGCACGTGCATGCTTGGAGGGCAGGGCCTATATGAATGGCCAATGCAATACTGGGCTCATAAGAAAAATGTCCTAGGTCCTACTGCAGAGACCGTCCGCATTCTATGTCATTGGGCACAGGTCAACCGCATTCCTGTCCGTGCCGTGCGTTCACTGCAGAATCTCAGGGGTATAGAGAATGAAACAAGCTGCAAAACCAAATGCTGAACACCGCCATCGCCACCTACACTTACGACACCCGTCTTCTGCTCAAGCACCTCCGTGTCAGCAGCAAAGCCCTCATCAGCACCATCGTGGCGCACCAGCGCCATCATCAGCACGGTCAACCTCAAATTCAACATCATCAAGGTCAGCATTATCATCATCCTCATCATCACCGTTTGCATCAGAAACCATCAACATCAGCAGCTCAGAGATCCGTGCAGGGAGGCATCGGTGCCTGGTTCAAGCGCATCGGCACCGGAGCTGCTTCAGAGAAACCCTGGCCAGCCAGGCCAAGTAATGAAATGTCTCATGTCTCTGTCACACGCTATAAATACACGGCTACAGTCAGGTCGACAGGCCGATGTGGGTAGATTGACAGAAGCCAGTTAGACTCTTTGGTCTGTAGGTATAGGTTCTGGGTGAACATTACATAGACTCCTCGTCGAATCACGAACTTGAAGCTTGCCATACACGTCGCCCAAACTTGTAAGGCAGCAGCAAACCAAGCTGGAGTCTGCCTCCCCCATCGTTGCCAGTTTGCGGGATGCCCTGTCAGCAGGATTTAACATCTTTATGTCTCAGTCCCCGGGTCCCCATGTGTGCTTGAGCAGTGACATCGCGTTGGTCGCGGAGAGCTTTTGTGCCAGGCCCCTCACGTATGCTCTTTGGCACACCATGGCACTGGAGAAGAGAAACAACACATGCTAGCTACATCCTTTCTACACATGACTCCACTGGCCCACTCAGCTCACAATGTTCTGCGGGCTGTCGGCTAAAAATGCCAGTATGTTCTCCAAGGTAAGCTCCTGAGCACGAACGGGCTGGTGCAATCAAGACCCCTTCCCAGGAATGGCAGTTTGTCAGGACAAAAGGATCCTTCACAACAGTCTACCTCACACATTGGCATGCGACACTTTTCCACTCAAGAAGTATTACACCCGGCTGGCGGGTTGACTGGCCTAGACAAACTATGTGTAGCTAGGTAGATGTACAGCTAGCTACGTAGCTGGATTGATAGATAGTTCGAGAGATAGAAGGATAGATAGATAGATAGCTAGTAGTAAGGCACTGATTTAAACAATACCGTGCCAACCAAGCCATCAATCTATCTACCCTACCTACCTGCCTATCTGTCTGTTTTTTTTTGTCTCTCTCTCTGTCACACACAAACACACACACACTCTCTCTATCTATCTATCTATCTCCCGGGCATAGGGACGTGTCACCGTCCCCGGGCTTCCAAACCCCCCCATACGTTGATGGGGACACTCTCTCTCTCTCTCTCTGCCTCTCTCAGTATCCATGTATGAAGCTGTATCTATCCATCCATCTAGCTATCTGTCTATCTATCAGTCTGTCCAGCCATCTCGCAATCTGTCTATCCATCTATCTATACCTGCCTAGCTATCTATATTCTGTATGTCCATCTGCGCATGTATTAAGCACCTACGCACACACAAACAAACGAACAACCAAACCAACGAACAAAACTAACACACAAACAACAGAGCATCCAAACAAAGCAACACACAAGCCAGCAAGCAAACTTACATACATGCATACATACACACATATGTGCATACATACATACACACATGCCTCCATTGACATACCTACCTACATACATTTTTTGTCACTCGCACTCGACGAATCAGGCGAGGTTTACTGCTTGTCAGTCTATCCAGACTCCGAACACATTGGCTCAGAGAGCACATTAACACAAGTTCAAACGATCACCAGGACACAGGACACATCTATGTTCGCAGTCAAACTCCTTTGGCACAGAGGAGCCCTTCCCCCTCTGCAGGGTCGGTTCGGTTCAGCTCACCTTCCAGCTCCGACAACAATCTACTATCCCCGAGAATTCCGCTGCATCCAGAAGGTTGCACACCTAGACAATTGCACCATTTTCACAGCCAAAAATGCCCAGCATGCATCCGACGAGGGCACCACTGCCAGGCTCTGTGTTAGCCACCGTCGTATGCACACACAGACGCTGCACCCTCTGCCAGAACACTGCACGTTGCCATTCCCAACTGTCCATCTCCATTGGTTCCAGCAAAAACGCTTCGTGATTACCTCCAGACGAATCGGTTAGCGTGATACGGCACGAGCAGTGCCAGAGATTACCAGCATGTGTAAAGGTCATCCCCAGTCGAAGTCAGAGTTCATTCGCACTAGTCACTAGTCAATTTCAATCGGCAGGGTACGGTACAGGCGACCTCCAGAGTGCCACCAGACTTTCCTCGGTGGCATTCCACGGTGGCCATTCCCAGTCAGGGTCAATCAGCCAGTCAATCAGACAGTTTGGCACCCAGTCGATGCACATGACACCTAACACTCCATGAGCCGATTCAGCCGACCAGAAAGGGTTCCACCCCAGCTCAGCGCCAGTGCGCCTTACGTGACGAGTGCCGTGGCTTCAACTAACCCAAAATCCAGGGCAAGTGCTTGGCCCGGCCCTTTTTCCCATGGGGTAACGAGGGGATAACCCTCAGCTGCTCTGGTTAGGCGACGAGGGGATAACCCTCAGCTGATTATGGCTCCCTTTGCTGGGGCGTCACCGCAGTCAAGGAGGGATATACCTCCATGCCAAAAGTGGGCTCCATTCATTCTTGTCGGTGCCGACAGAGACGGTCATCACCTCAACACCCATGCCACCACCAACAGGGCAGCATCATCCACGCATTTAAAGCACAGAGATGCCCAGCACAAACAGCACTATCATTAGAGAGCGCGCAATGCAAAGTCTGGTTGAAGGGCATCATCGCCTACTAAGTGTGTAAGGTCCATCTCCGATTTTGACTGTTGTAGGCCTTTAACACAGAGCAAAACGACGGCTTCCTTCCACCTCTAGCTTGGATGGTGAGTCGCGAACGACCTCTCGCAGTCGAAGTCATGTGAAAAGCATACAGGCAGTAGTGACGTCCCCACACACCGGTTCTTGGCTTCAGAGATATGGCTTTGTGTAGTTGTAGCATGTTGCCTTCAAGGAGACACAGACTCTCATGTGCTTCTCGCCAGTGGCAAGTGGGAAATCCTAAGCTACACAGGGCGGTTTCGAGCAGGGTTTCACTGCCCTGCGTCACGGATCTTTTGGCAGCACAGCGCGGCGCCGGGTTCCCCGAGAGACGGGTGGGTACTGTATGTTACACGGCCCCTGGACTGCTGTGTATTCGGCAGCAGGGCTGGTGCGCTCTGTTGTGCGTTCGGGAGAGTACAGGCATGACAGCACAGACAAGCTGCAATGCAGAGGCGGGGCCTCGAAAAAAACAGTGCAAGTAAGCGATAGATGCCAAGCTTGCATGACTGTTGCAGTCACCCTGTTTATGAGCTTTCAAAAAATTCTGGCACCCTCGCCGGAAGAATCCGGAAGATCAGGGCGGTCCAACTGGTCTGTGTGAGGACGCAGTCCTCTTGGGGGCCCCCAAAAAGGGGCCCCGTCGCGCCCTCCCGCGCAGAACCACAGGCGCCTGCGTACACTGCCGGTACTGCGTGCAGACGAAGACGTGCAGCGAGTACTCAGATTCGGCCAGCTCCACTGCTTGCTCCCTGTCGACCGCAACTTCCAGCGGGAGGCGTGCTCTCCTGCGGCACGCACCTTGGCAAGACGCGTGGCCAGGTCCTCCTGGGCCTCCGTTTGGAGAGCTTCACGGTGGTCTACCTACATACATAAATATCGCCAAATATCATCACGCATTTCAACACATAAACCGAAATATTGATACCTGCATATATGAATAAGCACACACACACACGCCTACGCATAAGTGTGTCGGAAAGCTCGGGTCCTGTCTTCGCAGAAGCGCCTGGCACCACTCTTAGAAAAGGAAACACTTTGGTGCCTAGTTTCGGGCTTTAACGCCTGGGTGCAATGAACATCTCCGAATCAGAAAAAAACCTTGTCCGATGTAACAGGTCCAGCTCAACCTGCCAAGGAACTGCGCGGCATAATGTACTAAATGTACAGTCTTCGAGATGGGCATGTACAGCCCGCGACTGTATGGTGGAAGAAAATTTGCCAACACCACGGAAATCAAAGCGCAAGGGTGAAGACTAGTCGCCAATGTTCGCCTAGCTTGGGGTACCAGGGTCTTTTCAAGATCCGAGACCAAGAGTCGCAAATTCATCCTGCTGTTAACGGTGTCAATGTCGCATTCCAGGTATCTTCGGAAAAATATCCGACCTTCCTAAGCTAGCTTGTTACAAGAGGGCTTTGGCCACGAACTGTCTTTACGATCATGCCTCATGGCACTTGTACGCGAGGTGCGGGACGGAGACCAAGTGGCCTGAGATAATCAGGATTATGAGTATTATTCTCATTATTACTATTCTGATTCCTACTAACTACTAACTCCATTTAAGGTCTTTATACGAATTCCGAGCTTTTCCACGTCAAAAAGTCAAAGCGAAGACATGGGAGAAGTGCCGAATGTGGGAATTCAACTGCTGGTGGGCTCGAGGTTGCAAATTGCTGACAGGAACACGTCATAAGTATAAGTTGCAAACAACTTCTCAGCAGAATCCTTCTTGAGCTTTCTCAGACAGACGCAGGCCAGTGCTGTCTGAGCACTCTGCGCAGCCCTGATGGGCTGCGACAGCCAGAATCAGAACATATCAGCAGAGCGCAAGCAAGGCCAAACCCTTAACCACCGCAGCGGTTTCTCCGGTACCATAATCTTCCGCATGCACGCTCTGGGAAAAGCAGAAGCTCAACAGGCCCAAACTCAGATTAGAGGGTACGAAAATGGCTACTATGAGGGCTTCGGGTTTGGGAAAAAGGCAAAACGGTGCAAAACCTTCTGCATTTGAACTTGGAGCTCGGCGGACCGTCCAGCCTCACGTTTTCCCCTCCGTGAAGACACATGGGGCTGCACAGATGGATATACACCCCAAGGATGTAGAGTGCCATGCCATCAGGACTTGCGTCACCGGCCAGTATCTGCTAGACAGAGATCCCCTAACCCACACCCTAACCCAAGGTCCAAAGGACCCGATAATTAGCTATACTCCGGTTTAGGATAAAGGCCATGCGGTATATGATTCCTGAGTACTCGGACCCTCAAGGCACTCTCCTCCAGGCTGGGGGAAAACTGGAGGAACTCCATCAGGACGCAAGGGTCCATGCCCTGCCCGACTAACCGAAAGCTAAGCAGCTTTCATGTCACTTGGGAAGGTGGTCTTAGTAAAGATCTCTGTGTCGAGATTCGTATCCAGGCATAACTAAGTCATCCCGAATTGTATTTTAAAACTCCTGTGTTGGTCTAGCCGAGCGAGCAGAAAAGCATGGGGTCTGGATGTGAACAGACATCACAACCCGTCCATAAACTTTCCGATCATCGCTGGTGTGACAGCTGGAAGGTGCCACATTTATCGCGGTTTACCGCTCATGCCGGCGGCGCTGGCGGGTTCGATCTTGCCAACCACTCCAGCCTGAGCTCTCCGGGAAAGAAGATTCAGGTTTGGAGCGGCGGTCATGAGATGACCGGCCCAAAGAAGCAGCAACTGTCTCGGTATCAAAGAGAAAAAACGAAACGTGCAGCATGGCAAAGGGACAAGGCCGCCGTGACATCAGAAGCGTCGGAGGCGTCCTGGGGGGAGCTGATGTCCGAACACGAAGGACCTTTCGAAAAAGTGCTAGCCTGGGTCTGTCTGCGTTGCTATGTTATGTTGCGCCACGATGAAGGCAAATGATGCAAACGTTGCGAACGTAATTAACAAACAAACCGACCTCGGATTCTTTCTATGGGCAGCAGAGATCTGTGTCCTAACTTACTAAAGCTGTCCAAGTCCTACGCAAAAAGCAAGAACCAACCCAGACGGATGACCGACACTTGCTGCTTTGGGTTCAATTGCTTAGACTCTGACTTAGGGTCCGGGCAATTTATGGCTGGACAGCAGACAGAGCTGCTCGAAGCACACAGAGAAGCGGTAACTAACCTACCTTGCGCACTTGCGTGCACACAGGACTCAGGAAGCCTTGTAGCTCACATCACCTAAACCCCAAACCCGAAGGCTAGTACCTGCCAAAGTGAAGGGCCTTCTTGAGAGTTGTTTAAACGTTTTCGTTATATTGATATGATCAGTCTTCGCACCTTTGTTTCCATCTTAGCCATCTGTCTAGAAAATATATATATATATATGTGTGTGTGTCTATTTGTCGGTCCCCATTTATCTAGTCTATCTGTCTATCAAAACGAGAGTCAACTGATTCCTTCATCATCTGTTTATGTCTAGTTCAATTTCTCAATCCCTGTATTCCTTGAGGTCCATGGGTGCCCCAGTGAGAGGACACCGGCCACCCGCCCGGCGGTGCCACTTCTCCAAGCACCGGCGGCTGAAGGCGACCGGATACCTGCGCAGGTGCAGGCCCAGGAAAGGGAAACCCGGAAAGTAGTTCGCAGCTGCCAAGTGCATCTGGCACCCCCCGAATACTGAATAGTTTCTTTCATGCTCTGAGGAGCGTGTAGGCTGGCTTTGGAAGTGCTTTCAAGGTCCGGCGTCCACGAGCGACTCCCAAATGGCTCTTCGAACCATAAACCCACGAAGCACTCTGCGTTCGCATCGCCTACGAGTCTCCGAAATAAAACTTACCAAGAGGGCATCTTTCGAGGTCAGGATAGGTTTGCGCCTGCAGATAACTGAACGCGGCCACCCAAACTGAAGAAAGACTCGGTGTCTTTGTCACGTCACAGTTCGACGGAAAGCCCTTTGCACTGCTGTATCATCGAAGGCGCTGCGTTGAGTTGCTGCTGGGTATGTAGACCGGGTCCATCATGAGCCTTAAATGCGCAAGAACCAAACAAGGCATGACATCACCTTCCGAGATGACACGAAGCTGAACTGCGCATGTAGTGAAGGCGCCGATACAAGCCAAACTGTTATTCCTCAGAAGTTCCGGCCACACGGAAAAAACTGAATCGCTTCAAGGTTCGGAGCGCCAGCAGATGCATGCAGAATCGTAGGGGCTGAAGCCCTAGATATTAGAGAGTGCTAGAAGGGTGACACCATATCCACGAGGCTCGCTCAAAGATCATTCCTTCGCTGAAGAAACTGGACACTCTCCGTTTCATTCCCTCAGAATCAAGCCCCAAATCCTCAAAACCCTGAAGTTCTGAAGGCCACACCCTACCAAGACACTCCCCTGCTCCCGTAGACCAGACTTGGGGTTCCCGGCATGCCAGAGATCCCGCAGCGAAGAGTGCCCGGGGCCTGCAGCAGCAGCGCGGCGGACCCACGCTGCTCCTGAAGGGAAACGATGGTGCTTGGCAACGCCTCAAGTGCTCTACCGTGGTCTCGGAACATCGGAACCCTGAATCATCAAGCCTCCTGCACAAACATGACCCCGAGACGCATGATCAAACTGGTGAACTCTAGACCACCTTCATCCAGGACCCAAGAACTTGACGTAACTAAACCCAAGTGAAGCCCTCCGAAGCCTCCAAACACCCTGAACATACTTTCATATCATATCGTATCATATTCTACCATGTTATGTTCTCATGCTGTTTTAGCATATTATAGTATTATAGTATAAAGACGGTAGAATTCATCCTGGAGCTTCCGAAGTCCTTGGCCTCACCCTCAGCAATGCCAGGCTCCAAAGGCCAGGGGCTGATCGTCACCTCAGCTCCGAGCCATTGTCGAAGCTGAGGAGTCCGCGTGCTTGGGGGCTGCACTCTGGGCTATGGGTTAAAGTTAGGGCATGCAGAAAAACTTGCAGTTGAGGGTGTGGGATTCTATGATTCAGGGTTGTGCTTCCGGGTTCTCCTGGGTACTGTAGTACTGGACTTAAGCGATTCTGGTCGAACTTCTTTCTCAAACCAGGCACCGCCTCAGGCGGAGCATCTTGCCACATGTCCCAGCAGTCGTTGCAGTACCACAGGCCCTCGAAGTAGCCTGCATGACAAGGCACGTCAGGATCAGCACAAGCGGCCACAGGGCAGGCATGAACAAACTGAAAAATGGCAACTGAACTCACAGAAACGATCTCCGATCCAGTTCGAATCTCAATTGCATTGCATGACAGGACTTGGGCAGATGTAAGGATCCCTGAGCAACGAAGGGAATCCTCCTCTGACTCTCTGATCCAATGACGTTGCCGGCATCGCACCTTCTCCGCACTGGCCCTCAGCCGTCTGCTTGCCGCATTCAGCACAGGGGCGCCCCTCTGCTGGCGGTGGTGGTGTGGCACCCTGGCAGGTCATTGCAGCTGCTGGTAGCTGGTAGCTAGCGGATCAACATCGCATTCTGCAGGGTTGCTTCCGATTGATTATGCGGTCACTCGCGACACTGCCGGCACTGCGAGATCTGCAAACAAATCCGACAATTCATGTCTGACCTGAACAAGATCTTATCGTTGACCCTGCTCTCTACACAAAATCGATCCTCGAGGTGCCATTCGACACCGATGTTGCCCGGCCAATCTTCATCCTGCTCTGCGCCAACTCCAACTCCTACTACTACCGCTACTGCTACTGCTACTGCTGCTGCTGCTACTCCTACTACTACGACGACGACTACTACTACTACTGCCACTGCAACTGCTACGGCTACCGCTACTGCTGCTACTGCAGATGCTGAATTTGAACAGAAAAGTCGGCAGAGAATGTACTGTATCATCCCAAAAGTCAGTCCCCTCAACCACACCTGAAAGCTCCGGCCGCCCTGCACATGAGACTGAAACTTCATCTGCTCTATCGTTCGGTGACCTTGTTCTCTTGCAGGAATAAGCCACTTGTTTCACGTCAGCATCGTGAATCTGGTAAACTGGTTATTGACATTCAAGCTCCCCCTGGTCCAATCTATCTAGGTACCCTACGCAGTACGATCACTCTTTCTCAGGATCTCTACTCCTAAGGAACCCTAATTGTCGGGTCCCCTGTGCAACACACACGGCAACGGCGTCCTCGCTGTCGATCTCCACCCGCTGGTCCGGTGCCACAGCTGGGCTTACGAAGTAGCCCATGTGGCCTTTTGGGTTGTTGAGGGTGTTTGAACTTTCGACACCTTCGGCAATACAACACATGTTCCGGGTTTTCCGGGTTAGGGGTGTCACTATGTAGCGCTCTCCTTTACATGCCCCTACACTGGATTCGAAGCTCGGAGGTTTCATGTTCAACCCTAGAGGGTAGGGGGGGGGAGTAGGATGGTGTTGAGGTCACCAGTGCAGCACATGGGGCTCGATGGAGTTGAGCAGTTAAGACATGCTACGACGACCGGTCTGCTGCACCGAAGCAGCAACACTCCCGAATCCAACCTCCTTGTGATGCGTGTGCATATATAAAAATAGACACGTAAGTATGCAGCCATAGCAAATATGGAAGATAGTATGTAATGTTGCACTAAGAAAATTAATCCCTACGGAGCCTCAGATCCTGAACCCTGAAGACGAGGGGGCACTCTCTCTCTCTCTCTCTGCTTGCAGCCGACTGGGCTGAAGCTCTCCACCCCCTGCTGCGTATAGGCTGACCACCCTGGGCTGCAGATTTACTTGTTAAAGGCTTTTGAGGCTCTGGGACTCCGCAGGCACCCTATGTCTGCATTAAGCATGCCTATGTTGCTGCATCACCAGAATGCCTGCTGCATGTTTTGGGCTCGCTGTCTGAGATAGGGCGAAAGCAAAGCACCGAATCGTCGGAAGTGAAGCCTGGCGGCTATGGAGCTCAACCTCAGCAGAAAAGGCCCAGAGCTGAGAGAGACCTACCTGACACGATGTGAACTCTCTCTCTCTCTATATATATATATGCATGTATGTGTGTATATATATACACATATCTCTCTCTCTATATATATACATATATAATATATATAAATGTATATCTATACATATACACACCTCAGGCCACCCAAAGCACGGCGACCAAAAACTCACAGGCTCAAGGCTAGAAAGCTGCAAAAATGATCTCGAGACTGCAACAGCAACCACACTTTGAGCCTTTCCCTGACAAACCTGTCTCGATTGTCGCCTGGTCCTCGAGCGTCTAAATGTTGTATTCAGTTCGGGTTCATGATACGAGAAGCCAACAGGCCCTGTAAGCGCATCCTCAGGGGATTTCAATACCACAGCTGTAGCAATGAGCCCGAACCCTTACACACTAAACTACACACACCATGCACTGTATCGGCATCGGCCAAACCGCCTCCAAGTCGAGGTAGCTGTCGCGCGAGAGGCGCTCCAATGCATCGTGAAGCTGGACGCCTGCGCACAGTTTTGGGGCGTGGGCGTAAGCCTTCAGATATCGTGAAAGGTTTTGCTTGACTTTGACGATACTACACAGACAAACTGAGAAGAAGACACCATCCCCGTGCTTGGACTGTCGCTGACACGAGAATGGCCACGGCGCCTGTTGGCGCACTGGTTCCCACGCCGCAGTTGGCGGCGAGGATCGACAGGGCCAAAAGCGTCCTTGCACAAAGCCCTGTACTTCCCAAGTTGCTCATACTGCTTTGTGCAGTTTTCTGTAGTTGCGAAAAGCGACCATGTACCATGTAGTATACCCCTATTGTAAAGTGCCCTGTCCTACAGCATTTGGGTCCCCGCCAAGCGGCTTGCTCTGGGCGTCCGGCTTCTTATTGGCCCGCATGAGCCACTCGGCTGCCACCTTTGCCAATACCCTGAACGTTGAACCCCGAAATCAAACCCCAATGGCCTGAGATGAACCCAGTGTGAGCATGCAGCATTAAGGTCCACCGGCGATCCAAGAGCAACGCAACTCGACCATGCAGGCAAAGGCCACTATTGCACAGTCATAGAGTCACAGAACATCGGTACATTCTCTCGTCGGCCGGCCACACAAGTCTTTATATCTCATATTGCTGAATGCGAAGCCAGGAGTCTGGCTTGAAGGAGTCGCTGAGGAACATACTCCCATCAAACTCCGCCTCGGCTGCATCCACAGTCGCGGTTTGTAGCATTCTCTCAACATAACGCCTATGTATCCATGTCGGTCTCCACGTCCCTGCAAGAGCCCCAAGCCACGTAACCTGACGACCGATTTCCAATCCAGAATCAGCCAGTTTCCGAAGTGACCAGGCGCATGCAGCAGCAGCCAGCAAAAGGTCCGGCACAGCAGTCTGAGAAGTTTGGCCGTCTCGCCCGCATGGCAGTCCTTCTAGAAGCACGACAGCGGATCGGGTTCTTACCCACATTGGATACCCTATGCAAACTAAGAGTGCCCAGCCCTACGAAATGAACAGGCATCTAGTGGTAGCAGGATTTGTGAAAGCGAAGGAAGCAGCCGACATCTGGCGGTCTCGAGAAACCACAACCTGCAGAACTCCGAACCCTGACTCCCCAACACCTTGTACTGCGGCTCAAACCATTAAGGCTGCGGTTGCCGTGAGATCCGTAGCCCTATGCCGTGACTCAGCCAAACGCCATTGGCCCGACCCGTCTCACCAAGCGCCTCGATCAGCTTCCGCCCAAAAGGTGCGATGAAACGAAACCCAAGGCGCATGAAGTCCAGGGCCCTGGCGGTGCTTCTTCCCATTCTGGTGATAGAAGTTTAGGGCTTTTGGGGCGCTTAGGCTATTAGGGATTCAGAAGCATAACAGCCCATAACAGCATAACACCGACAATGAAGCGGCCATCTTTACGTGCTGCTCCGGATCAGGCTTGCTACTAAACTGAGCTATATACTATGACAACGGACTTCGCTTGTCCACTCGGTACTCCGACTATCCAAACAAGAACCACGGCACTGTTACTGGCCATCCCTGAGATGAAAGCGCAACATGTACACCCCAATTCTCTGTTTGAGCCAAACCAGTTGTGGGCTATAGAGGTGCCGCATCTGCTACGTGTATGGAAGGAGAAGACAGCCTCCACGTGGGGACGAACGGTTGCGCAATGGTGCACATGATTCATGGTCTACAAGCACACTTCAGCTCCAAAGCTTGCACTCCAAACATCTCCAAAGTACATCCTTTGACATTGAAGCCGAAACTTTACACTCAAACCAGCCGTTGCACAACCCTCGTCACAGTCGTTCAAAGGTTGGGTCCCAGCACGCGAAGCCTGGAATCAGAGGTCCCTTATAACACAAAGCTTGTAAGATCAAAAAGCCTGCCTCAGCTCCTCAAGCTTGAACCGACTAACCGCATCCTGAGCTCCCAAACCCCAAAAATCCGAAAGCCCAAACCGCACAAACCAAGGCCTAAAATAGACTTTCCTGCAAGTTGCATGCAGCGGCTCAGCAACCTTCCTGGGCCAGCTAAGTCGACACTTCCAATAAGACCTGGGCCGGGAATCGACGGTTTAGGGCTTAGGGCCTACAGTTTAGGGTCTAGGGTTCCAGAACTCACAGACTGAGGGCTTCGAGGGGGATGTACTTGTATGACAGCCGCAATACTTACTACATGTTTCCCGCATCTTCCCGTTGCTTGTCATAGTAGCTCCAGCTACAGCTACTTACCTGGATATGTACACAGGAAGATCGAAACCAGCCTACGCCGAGGCACTTTGCAAGGCGCGAATCAAAGCTGCCAGGACGGCCTCCAGTCTACTGCCCTTGGATTCTACGGAGTGTCAAACTCAGGCCACTTTGCTATCTCAGATAGAGGTCGATACCTACGACAAGTAGCTAAGTCAAAGGATTGTTGCAGAAGATGAAGACGAGCAGTGCGACCATAAATCCCAAGTTGTTGAATCCAGAGAGGAAACCAGGCCTGTCGCTGGGACTGCTCTTCTGCGGCATGAAGAGCACGACCGAGCCTCTATGCGGTGCACCAGTGTCGCTGCAGACGGTTTCGGTTTTGCGGCTTGCGGATTAATGAAAGCCCGGGTGGGGTTTCAGTGGCTTTGACTGTTTTGTTTTTTGATTGGGATTCTGTGGTGCTGACATCAAGGTGAAGACCACAGTGAGGCGATAGCCCAGTAACACACCAGAAGTCTACACAGAGACATTGCCATGACAGCAAGATGTCAGCAACAAACAAGTACGCAGCCATCATAGGACGGGTACAGCGACAGCTGCATGCGCATGGGTAAGACTGAGTTCGACGTGCGATTCAGGCAAGTTACTAAATTGGGTTCCAAAATCAAGACCCATCGTAATCAGGGCAGTGCAAGCTTGAGAACCTGAGGCCCCGCATGAATTCTGAATGGGTTGTGTGGAACAGCATAAGGCCAAGAAGGCCGCGTGCCAACTTCGGAGACCTTAAGGCATCCATTTCGAAGCGACTGCGTAGTGGAAGGTTTTTTCGGACACCTCGATGCAGAAATGCCGTCAAGAGTCCGTGACCGGTTGTTTGGCTTGCTTTGCCTCTTGGAAACATCCGAACAGAATGCGAACCCTGTGGACCTTGCACCAAAGTCGGATTTGAAAGACTGCTCTAAACCCTAAACAAAGACTCTTTGCCGACCAGGTGCACGTCGAACTGCACGTAGCTCAAGGCAATAACCTTCGACCAGCTTCTATATCATTCACGGAGCTCTTAAGGCTGGTAGCCACGTCACTGATACTTTGATGCTACGGACATGGAATAAACATTCTGCGAGGGGATTTTGCATTGTAGGGCGCTGTCCGTCGTTCAGGATGCAGAGCATGTCAAGTCATACTGGTGCTCAGTACAGTGAAATGTCCCCAGACCTCCAAAACTGAAACTGTACTCGGGAGGTCTATGTAGGGGCGGCCTGCTCAAGAACTGGTAGAGGGAGAAGCTTCAGTTGGTCGCTTCTCTGCTACGTCCTACCTTACGATCATCTGATCATCAGAGTCCTCAGATTCATTCAACTCCGGAGCCAAAGCTTTGTCTCCAGCATCATCATCATCATCATCGTAACCACCTTCATCCTCCGCTGGCACACCATCTATGCGGCGCTTCAAGCCACACTGCTCCTCAAAGCGCATCTCCGGAGCGTTGGGTGCGCACTCTTCGCCAGCATGAAACTGGAAATTGTACTTCAGTAGCTGACCCTTCAAGATTCTGCGCTCGAGCCTTCGGTCGGAAGCACGCGACACGTCCCAGTCGCCTGGGAGCCTCTTTTGGCAGCTTAGCCTTTTCTGAGTGCCTTGAAGGCCGACTCTGCCGAAAAGCTGGCCGTTGGCCTGCTTGAGCCAGAATCCCCGAAGCATCCGGTATTTGAAAACCTTTGTCTTCCTGTGCTTCTGGACCTCACGGTGATTGAAGACCTTCATGATCTGTTTCTTGCACCGGCGGCAAGTAACCATCCACCGGTGCCTCACTTTCGTGTCATAAGCCCTGTCGGGGAGCGCTGCCTGCGGCTTGCACCTTCCTTCGGGTTTCCGCCGCCTCACCGGCGCGGGGGGACGGTACTCACCTGCGACCGTCGATGTGGATCGCTGTGGCGGCTTTGCGGCACGTCGGCGGGCCGGCGCGGGTTCTCGCTCGGCTGGCTCTTCACGCACTTCTTCCAGATCCTCGCTATGCTCGCCGTCTGTGTCGTTCTCCACATCTGAGTCACCGAAACCGAGGTAACCAAATCTCGCCGCAGCCCCTGCATCCAGAGACACCTGCTCCTCATCCACGGGGTCCCGTGGCTGCTCCGGATCCTCAACGGCACGGGGCACAAGCTGCACCTGCAAGGGCTGCGGTGGTCCTCCAGTCCCCGTGAATGTGACGTGCAAGTACGGGCATTTGGATTCCATTCGCAAGCTTGGCCCTTCTTCCAGTAATCGCAAACATCGACATGAACGAAGTCGCACCTGCCCCGTTCATCCCTCCTGCACCTGCCAGTCGAAGCATAGGTGCGACAGTAGCTGACATGGTCGAATCGGCACCGCGAACCACGGCTGCACTGCCCGGTTGCGCTGTGCATGTACTGGCGGCAGAACCTCTTGATATCCATTCCCCTGGGCCTGTGCCTTGCATCACCATGACGGGCAGAAGCGGCCATGCTCGGAGTGGACCCGGCTGAAGCTGCAGTCCAGCTACGATCAGTCCCACGACTCATACTAAATCTTGTTGCGATGCGGGCGCTGCACTCTGTACCACAGATCTAGAGGCCTACACTCTCTCACGTGCATTGAGAACGGTTCTTGTGCGTGGGCGTCTCGGAACTCACAAGAGCTCATCAACGCTCTAAACTGCACCTGCGCGCTGCAAGGCGAATCACGAATCCATCAACATGGTCTAGCGTGTAGCAAGACGAACTCAAGATGTCGGACAACGGATATACAGCCATGAAGTTGGACCTGCATCCCTGTATCGTGCAGTTGTTTAAATTTGCCATGCTTGACATCTGCAATGAGGGCCTTGAAGTCTTGCTGTTGTTGAGCGGTTGCCTGGTTGCCTCCTTCTCCCTTTTGTGTTGACTGTGCCGGTGGCCGGTTGAAGTTGCGGTTGCTCGTCCTGGTGCTTTATAATCCCTCTCATCTTGTATGTAAACATTGTATACATGTACATTGTACACAGAGACAGAGAGATAGAGAGCGACAGAGAGAGGACAACCGAACAGCCTAGGGTTTACCGCTGGAAGCTCTGCGCCCTGCTTCACGTTCGCTGTTGTACTGTTGCACTAGCAGGTACACCCTATGGGCACGAGAGCGTCACACGCGCAACGCTGCCGGACCTCGCCTGGCTATGGGCCAGCTGCCTCGCCCTGAAGGAGGCCATCGGAATCTGTGCCGAATCGGATGGCCGGGGCTCTGACAAGCTTTGGAGGGGTCCAAGGCTTCCAGCGTCTCAGGAGCTACGGTGAAGCTTCGATGTGCTGGATTGGATCGGTTGTGGAACAGACTGCGGAAAATGAAAGCCCAAAAATATGTAGAAGTAGCTCCGAACTCGCGATAAGAAGGGAGAAGGGCACTGCGGGTGACCTCATATTTATAGATGGGGACTTATCCAAACAAGAAGCCCCACGAGGGATCCCTATGCAGCAAAAAACTTTTTGGGCACCTTTGATAAACCGTGTAGCCTTTATGGTTCCGGCTGGGGTCACCAAAGAGTTCGGCCGGGATCCTTTCCTGAAGACCCTAGGCCCTAGGCAGGTGGGAAGCTGTGCTGCATGCTTCTAACTTCGAACCGCCCCCAAATCCCCATTCGGGGCTTGCAGTTTAAAAGGTTTTGGCCTACTATGAACCCTGAGCACTTTCTGGTCCAAACTCTCATTCAAAGCTCCGCTGCCGCTACCCGCCTGCCTCGTTGAAGTCCAATTTCGGCTCGGCGCGTTGCATCAGCCAAGCGAAAACATCGGGGCTCGTGAGTTGCCTGGGGCGACATGATGTCAGGCATTCGTGCAGTGTAGACACGTTTCGAAGAACAACTCCTGAACTCCTTCGTTGGGTATGGACCTGATTTGGATGATAAGGTTCCTGCTTGGGGTCTGAGGAGCTCGTGGTTTCAAGGAAGGGCAGGGCAGCACCGGTACGTATACTACCAAACTGTCGTTCTAGGCGGCGCCTTCAGAGGATCAGCTCCACCGACACGGCTCGCGAAAGAGCACGGCCCCTTAAGCCCCCAAGCCAGTAAGAGCACTCAACGACAGCCGTGGCTTTGAAGCAAAGGGAGTCTGGGCAAGTGGCTGTAGCAGCGAGCATAGCTGCAACGGCCACAGCGACAGCCCGGGCGGTCGGGGAGCAATCAAGGCCTCGCAGCGTGTTGCCGAAGTATCGGCTTCCCCTAAACCCTCAAGCTCTCCCTGAATGATAACTCAACCCTGAAGGCCAATGATTTCGCAGACATTGAAGGGCTCACTTACACACGAGACCCGATCCGATATTGCAGGTCTTGGGTGTCGCGGTTCGGGCCACAGGATTTCAGCAAACAAATCAAACAACCTCATGCAGTTCTGGATATGGCTCAGGGGACCCGAAGACGAAACTGGCGTCCCAACAAAAACTACGACAAATTCAGGGTCCAGGTACAGGACTCGGGGTTGTGGGTCGGATATCGGCTCTCGCGCTTGGCACTCGCAAGGGACGAGGACACAACAATTCAAGCCCACATCGCGCCAACAAGTTTTCTGCTCAATAGGTTTCAATGACAACATTCTCAACTGCAGAGTTCCCAAGCTCTGTTGTCGGATTGCTCAACTCTCTCACCTATAACTTCATTACCGAGCCTCAGATGAAACAGAAACCAATCCCCGACCTGGTGAACTCAACATAATAAATGACCCATTGGGTAAGCTCCAGATACGTGGTGCACCTGACAAACCCGGATTGAATCTCACTGAAGCATCCCGCAAAAACGCCTCCGCGATCACCGCAACGGCTAGGGCAACGTCTGCCCCGCAAAGATCTAACAGCTCTTGTGCTGTAATTTTGTCCTGCAGGGTAGATTGCGGGGAGGCCAGCAGGCAAATGCGGGCACACGAAGCTGCTGCATAAGACTCCAGAATCGGACCCCATGGCTTGCTACACATGTTCCGAAGAAGCCACATGCAGCTACGAAAGCATAGAATGCGTAAGCTGCGAAGCCTGTCGTGAACTCCATCTACATGCCCGGATGGCACAACTCAACTCACCCGCAGTCTCCTGGCCGACGCACCTGGCAGGAGTGAAGGCAAAACTCACGATATTATGTGTCAGATGCGAGCTTCAAGCGAGGACTTATCCGCAAAGCATCGTGCCAGGAATACACAGGTCATGTTGCATCCCAGATACAGTCATAAGTGGCGCTTCGAATATTCCTGACTGCCTGCCTGCCAACGTGACTGCTAATGCATGCATACACGTCCATACCTTCATGCAAACGTTTACAAACACCTACAGTCACCTACGTTCCTTCCTGCCTACTGACGGACCGGCCGCCCGACCTGCCCACCTGCCGACTTACCTACCCCACACCTACCTACGTACATACGTAAATGCATCTAAAAATGCACGCATGCATGCAAGCATGCATACTATGCAATGTATACGTACATATATGTATGCATGTAAGTACGTGTGCTTATGTGTATGTAGGTGTCGATGTGTGTATATATGTATGCGTATACGTATGCGTAGAGATGCGTATGCATGTGTGGTGTATGGATGTAAACGTTTGTCAGTGGTGTGTCTGCCTGGCTGTCTGTCTGTCTGTCTGCATGTAACGAATGTGCATGTATATGTTTGTGTATTTGCAGTTGTTCTTGCCTAGGTATTGATGTTGGTTTACCACTTGAGTGCGGCTGTGTATGTGTACCTGCCCATGCGTATACATGTATGTATGTATACATATATATATATATATATACATATTATACTGACATGCTTCTGTGATCTTGTGTGTTTGTCTCTGTGTCAATAAAATAAAAAATGTCTTGGAGGTAGCTGGTAGGTAAGGTACGTGGGTGGGTGGGTAGGTAGACAGGCAAGTGGGTACGTAGGTCCTAGGTATGTTTCCAACTGCATCTGTACTTACATGTGCTGAACAGTTAGGAAGTGTGTCTGGCTCTGAGGAGACTGCCTCTGCACCATGTGGGCACGTATCCGAGCATGTGGTTGACTACGTGCGCGGATGCATTTACAAACGCGTGTACCTATGAATGCGGGAACACGGCGAGAGAACTAGCAAACCAAAGAGTTGGGGATGCAAGAGTACACAAAGCCTGCCCGAGCTAAACTGAAGGCGACACCTGATCAGCAGTGCCAACAGTGACCGCAGGGGCTGCGTACACTCCTTGACCCGGCCATGATTGGCGGTTACGGGTTCAGTAATTTAGGGTTTAGAAGGCTTCGACTACGATGGTCCATCTCAGAGGATCACACCTTTTAGGCATTTTGTAGGGTTTAGCAATGCAGATGCATGATGCAGGTCGTAGGAGTAGTTGTGATGCTAACCTGCACCTGGGCCTGATAGCGGTCTTTCTAGTTACACTATCGTGCTTCCTACTTCGCTCGGTTAGACTGACTATCGGGCTTTAGGGTATATTCGGGTGTATTTTTGGATTTTCTTCAAGAAAAATATTACCAGTATGATCGTTCCAATCCCCACATTACCAATCGGCAGGGAGACACTTTGGATCTGTCACTACAGTATTTGCATGGGAGATCTCTAGCAAGTCCGTCTCTGCTTTTTCGTTTCTTGCTCTCTTGTTGTGCCGGACTTCGAGGTCTGGTCACTCTCCCATGCATCCGGCCCGCTGTCAGGGTGAGTGAGACTGGCAATATGTGTGCATGCAGGCCTGGTAAAGCCAGGACAATACAAGCAACACTTACAACCTGGACAATGAGGGTTGATGTCTCCGTGACATGCAAGTTGGCACGGTCTTTCCTGTCGGGTCCGCCTGCTTTCAGGCTGGAGTTGAAACCTGTCATTACGCAAGCCTGCCACACTTTCCGTGAGGCCACCGTCCCTGACATTCTACAGCTCTCCCTTCCTTCACTGAATTTTATTTTTCTTTCTGCCGGGCGTGGGTCAGCTCGCGACCCTCATGCCTTCCGCCCGCCCAACATACCGCCTGTGTTCTGGAGCGGCCGATCTTTGCAGTTTGCCCCCATCGTTCCGGGTTGCGAGCCCCGCCCTAACTCTCTCTCCCGGGCACTCTCTCTCTCTCTCTCTCTCGCTCTATCTCTCTCCCACTCTCTCCCTTTTTCTGTCACTAGCTTGCCCACAGGCCCCAAAATGCTGAACCCTAGAAGCCCTAAAGCTAATTCCTGGAATCCCCCTGAACACTACACCGGCACAGAAGGTCCTTAGGAGTCGTCAGGAGCCCCCGCTGCAACAGCTCCGAGGAGGCCTGGCCCCCAACATCAATGCAACTAGAATAAGGCTTTTACTGTAAGCTCGTTATGATAGGATTCGAAAGAACCGAACTATAAGGTCTTTATGACAGGATTCGAGAAAACCGAACTATAAGGTAATTCTGATAGGTTTCTAGAAGGTAACACTATAAGGCTACTCTATAGGGCGAGCGACTCACAGGTTCAGTATAGAAGCGACTAGGCTACCCTACAGAGCCAGCATATAAGGTTACTAGAGAAGGTTCCTATAAGTTAACTAGATAGGGAGACTGCTAGGTGATGTTTTATGCTATTAGAAGGCTTTTCTGTAGGGTCAGCATGTCACAGTGCAAGATTATTCTATAGAGGTAGGAGAAAATGACGTCAGGGAATAAGGTTATCATACAAGGTTGCTAAAAGGCAGCGTTGGAAGTAGCTTGCATCAAGGGTAGGTTTAAGATACATACACACATAGTTACATATGTAATTACACGCATAAAGTGATGACAGGGTTGCTTTTGTGATTCTGTGCGGCAAAGTTATTATGAGGTCACTAGCAGGTCATTGAGAAGTCAGTAATGCAAGGTTGTTTTACTGTATAGCAGTTTGAAGGGGTTGCGGTCTTCTTGCAAGGCTCTCAAGGTTCTGCATCGTGTTCCGGCAGTCTCTTGGTGATTGGAAGTACGGTTTTGCAGAACCTCAAGCTCAATGAAGCCTCCTGAAGTCCGCAAAGCTTTTTCATCCGTCGGCTCCGGATTATGGACTACGGTTCGTGGTTTAGAGTTTAAGGTGTGTTGTGCGTTTGCGTGTTTGCGTGTGTGCGTGTGTGCGCGGGTGCGCGGGTGCGTGGGTGCGTGAGTATGTGGGTATGTGGGTATGTGATGGTATGTGGGTGAGTGTGTGTGTGTGTGTGTGTGCGTGCGGGTGTGCGGGTGTGCGGGTGTGCGGGTGTGCGTGTGTGGGTGTGGGTGTGTGTGTGTGGGTGTGGGTGTGGGTGTGGGTGTGGGTGTGGGTGTGNCCAGTTAGCCTGGAGATTGTCGCTAGCATTTGGCTAGCCATTCCCAGGGTGGGTGGGTGGGTGTGTGTTTGTGCGTGTGTTTGTGAATGCGGATATGACATGACCATTCATGCACGCACCTTCGGAATAACATAGACTTGTTGTGACCGGAAGCCCCATATTTATCTTTCAGGAACTCCTGGGCGAGACGGCCTTGGCAGCCATCTCCTCGCCGGTCTGATCCAGTCGTCTGGCGGCCCAAACAAACATTCCAATGTAAGGGCCTGATGAATTACAATAGGGTGTTTGCGGACACCATCGTGTAATTATAATCAGGGCCCCTAGGCCCTATAGGCATTGTATTTATTGCGGCTTCTACTCTAGCGTTGAAGATCGGTTTGGAGCGGTGGTCAGCCGAAGGTGGGAGGCATTTCGGATCTGTTGATTCGACCTGCTTTGGCCGTCCGAGCTTTGGCCTGGGTCTGCTCGTGCTAGCTGCTAGCAGATGTGTCCCGGTATGGTGCATTGCCGGCAACGAAAATTCAGCAATCGGCTACCACAGAACAACCCGACCCACAGCCAGAGGCCGAGCCCTTCCTGCCTGAGCGTTCGTTCGAGGACTGTTTGCTGCAGGCGCCGCTGACCTGCCTCGTCCAAGTGTTGGGCGGCCAGGCCCATGCACATCCTTTGTTGGAGCAACCCTGCCCTCTCCTACATTTGCATGTGGCCAAGACATCAGGGATTCGAACCTTCATGAAATCCTCCTCGGCCGGGCGGGGCATCTTAAGATCCAAGCGGCTCCACACCAATAATGCTGTCCTGCCGGCAAGCACCAGATTTGAAAATGAACCTTTCAGGCGCAACACACAGCCCAAACCAGCTAGTCAAACCAAACCCAACTTTACGTAAACTCTACGCCCTCAGCCGTTCGTCTCACACCAGTGTCTTGTGCCTCACGCTCCAGGAGTGTCTTTCCCTGCAGCGACGCCGCTGCGAGGGTGAAAACTGCAGCGCCGAGAAAGTCCTCCTGGCCGAAAAGGTGCAGTCCGTTGGTGATCTCTGGCTATTCTCGGGATTCAGAATCAATGTATGTAGTTCCCGGAAGCAGAACGAGCTCGCTTCAGTCGTCATCTCGCTCATTTGCATAGGTTTTGTATGGCAGCCCTCTTCTGACATCGCACACCGAAATATGCATCTGCGACACTTGCTTCCCTAGTTCTGGCAAGTATACATGTAAATTAGGAGTCAGGGCTGATAGACTCTGTCAGCTGATGATTTCCTCCGTTTGGCTCCCTTGGTCTATCAAAAGGAAGATGAAGTTAGGATGTCGCATTTGGCATCGTCTCTCGTCCTCGTTCAGTTCGGAAATTTCGAGTGCCCAAAGGCCCCAGGAGCTGTCATCTAGTCGCACTGCTAGACAGTCTGCCGAGGCGCGCTGCCACTGGCGCTTTGGTAGTCCTCCTGCCACACCTGCACCACCTACAGATGGGCTCGGAAAGCATCGTGGTGAATGCGAGCCCTGCCCGAAGAAGTAAAGTATATACAGGTATTGCTAGGGTACCTCGTTGGATTTTCAGGATGCTCTCACGATGACGAGTCATTCGGACTGGTGCCAGTATAATCTTACCATCTCACCATTGCTAGTTGAGTGTCTGGACCTTATACAACTTTCAGCATCTTCTAGATCCTCCCAGGCGAGATGATTCGGGATTCAAGCTTCATGGTGCACATCCTCGCGTGCACTTACAGTCGAGGTGGGAAACAGGGTCATGCAAGGGGGGTGCAGTAGCGGAAGTACCAACAGCAGCAAGAATCAGCGATATCAATATTAAAGTGTTCTGAGCAGGTTCCAACAATGCAGACGGATGTGCATGAGCCAGAAGTGCCTCCATAGCGGAGGTGTTGCCATGTGTCTCAGCGCACCGCCGCAACACCTCCCAGAGGGCCTGTGCACCGGTCACTCTTCACAACCTACATGGGCGGTTATTAGGAAATGTTGCCACGACACGGATACCACGTACATGTGCATGTGTGCGCATGGTTTATGTATGCGTATAGATGCATGCTTGCTTATATCGGGACACAAAGGGACACCTCAAACGTATCATTGCAGCAGACGGGCTTGAGAGGCAAGAAGGAAGACAAACCAGCCACAGGTGCCGGAAAGCAGTAAGAAAGACACTTGAGGAATGTATTTAGCCGGACAAGGTACAGGAGCAAGGACTCCCTGCACTACTTCATAAGCAGGTTCGCTGCCCACCTGACACCAAACAACCGCCAGACATCTCGCCCCAGAGACTCACATCATGTAGCAGGGTGGACTTCAGACCGCCGATCCTGTCCAGCTTCCCCAATGTTCAAGATAAGCCCAACCAAGCAAGTCAACCCGGAAAGGCGCCTGTACATCCATCGCCTCGGACATTTGGCAAAGCTTGGCACCGTGAAGTACAATCGTCGTCATCAGTAGCATGTGCATGGTGCGAGTGTCGGTGCCAACACTTGGGCTGTTGATGCTGTTGATGATATTTGAACGGTGGTTGTGCCAGTGCTGGTGTAGTGGCCGTTAAGATGCAAAGGTTGGTCCCGATCTTGTGCCAGAATCGTTTCCAAACCACCATGACAGGAATTTCAGTGTCAACAAGATTCAGCGAGACTGCCAGGCTGTGATACCTAAACGATGCAAACACATGATAATTGATAAACATGCTCATGCCCAAAGACAAGAGAAAGCATGCCATACGAGTGGCCCTACAAATCTCAGTGCAATCAGGCAGCCATCTCAGACCTGAGCTCTCACACCACCGGCTGACATCCGGCTGCGAAGGCCATGGCCATTGCTAAGTGGCAACCTACTCAGCAGGGGACTGCAAATGATTTCCTGAAAGTCTTAGCTGTGCTATGTTGGCTTTACAAATAGCGCTTGTCACAAGACCTCGTCAAGTTCTATGTGGACATTGCGACGAGTTTTTTCTTGCATATGGCGGCTGGATAAGCAGTCTGGACCCCTCGTGGCCCTTCTATTGGTTCGACATGACTTCTGAGATTCCTGCAGTGTCACTGCATCGCTGGACTGAAATGTACGGAGACTTTTTGGCAACGTGACAACCGACAGTGACTGTTGGTCCGGCCTCTGTGTTTGCACAGGTGCCAGTCTGTGGCTTGGCAGGTCTTGAGAGCGTTTAAAGCAGCTGCGTCCGGCAAGACAGTCAGTCAACCAGCATGTGTACATATACTTCCGTGATGTAGAATGAGTATTATTTATCTTCGTGAGTTTGTTTGTCGGTCTGAGAAAAGCACACACTTGGCCGTCTTGACACGATGGGTGGCTGGTGCTAAGCCGGGTTGGAAACAACGCTCAGACCCCAAGCCCCAAAAACCTTTGCTGAACAGGGGTTCCCCTGATGGCAGAGTGTCGCCTTCCAAAGCTCTAAGGACACTCCCTGAGTTGGGAAAACCCTGACTTGGGGCGATCGCTCTCGGGCACGGAACGCAAAGGGTGGTTCGGCGGTAGCTCTTCCCCCTCCAGGCCCTGAGATCAAGCTCAGCTTCTTTGGGGGTATCGGCTCGGGACAAGATGTGCATTATATATATATACACATATACACATATATCTATATATATATATATACATATACATATATATATATATATGTACATATATATATGTACATTATATATATATATATATAGAGAGAGAGAGAGAGTTACGTATGTATATATATATATATATCTATGTGATTAGGAGTCCGAGATTAGGAGACATCAGGGCGTACGGGAAGCCGGGGAAGGCCGAATGACTGTGCATCGCAAACACACCTGAAAACAGCTAGTATCTGTACTGCAACACCACCACCACCATGCAAAGTCATGCTCAGCTGAGCAATGCTGGCACATGTTTTCGATTCTCTGAAGCTCCCTACCGCGGAGCCTCGTAGACGTCGAGACCAGCTCTGAAGCGGCCTTCCTGCATCATGGGTTCTTGATGCCTCCTACATCGCAGGGACGAGCCCGCATGGGGTTGCGCTCTCGCACTCGCACAAGCCAGACGAGGTCTCTCGGTAGGGGTTGGGGCTTGAGGGTTGAGGGTCTCGACTCGCACACTCGTACAGAGGCACGTCGGAAGACACACTCAGGCCGAGGCCTTCGGATCTTGTTGATTCTTACAGTGCCTGTAAGTCCAGCCCGCATGGTCATGTTGAGCATTTGTTGAGGCTGTCTTGAGGAAGCGCTGCACCCCTTGCATACCCCTGCTCCTTCAGCATTTCCGTCAACGCCTTCTGGTCAATGATGGCGCCTTTACGCACAGCCACACGAAAAATGAGTGAGCAGCGGAGATTTGAACCCCGAAACGGGATCACCATACAAGACATGCATCAGCAAATACATAATACGTACATGCATGCATACATACATACATAAGTATATCTATACCCATATAGTATATATATATATATTCCGTTCTCATAGGCCGTGTTGAATACTTCCTTGAATCAGAAACGCAAGACCGGGCAAGCATGGGCTCCGAATTACTGCGCGAGGCACTTTGTTACAAAGAGTCGCCATCGCATGTAGATGCAGGTTGGGAGTTGTGTAGACAAGTGCCTCAATGCTCGTAACGACATGCAAAAGCCTGGGACAACGAATCTTCGAAAATTCAGAAAGTTCCTTGAAACAAGCAAGGCAAGAAAGAACAAAGCGAGGCACCTCTGGCACAGTTGATCAAGATGGAATCAGGGCGCAAGAGCTTCAGCATCCTGCATGCAGGGAACAACTCATCGGGCCCCCCCAGGCAAGCCCACCCCCCTCCCGCATGCTCGGCTGTGCATGTCGGCTCTATATGACAAGCCCTCGGAAGTCCACCCATCCTAAATTACCTGGAAACCCCGACCGTGAATCTCAAAACGATCAGTGCAAACCGAAATCTCCGGGCACTCTGGGCTCTCTCTGTCTCTCTCTCTCTGTCTGTCTCTTTGTCTCTCTTTCACCTGTTCGCGCGTTAACATTCTTGTAAAGCCAGGTGTACAAACAAAGGCCACCTTCGATTGACCATCCCCTTAGAGGCCGCCGTGAGCGCACAGGCGATCACGATGATATCCTCGGCTCCCAACTTACAACTGGGGCTACGCCAGGAGACCGGAGTAGTCACTTGTCGGCAGCAAAAAAACTGCGATGCTCCAGCAGCAACAGTTTTGCCAACTTATTATTCAAGGGTTGTGCACTCACACAGTGCTACAGTATCGGCCTGCTCTCCCTATAAAAGCTGACCCCTGACCACTGAACCCTAGAAGCCCTGCAAGCCTTAAATTTCGTCGTTTGACCGCCTTTTTGGGGCAAAGGCAGAGTGGAGGAAGATCGTCGCCAGGGACTGAACGTATTCACCGCCTTCCGTTCTAGAATCAATACATACGGTAAGTCTTTCAAGTTAATTACAGCTATTGCAGATTATATAGGCATGTGGGAGAAGCTAGCCAGCAGCACAGTACTTAAGCGTCGTGCCGCAGGCTGCCTCTACATAGAGCAAACCCTCTGCATGTATCGCAGCATCGCAGGGCATGTCAACCGATGCGGTCCAGCAAAGGGACAGTGAAAATCTGCACGACAAGAGCACACCGCCACAGGCGCCTGTTGCAGAGAATTTGTCGTTCCTGATGGGATCCTTAGCTCCCAAGCTCTGACACCTTCGGGTCTTGCATAATTCCCGTATTCACATAATGAATGGCGGCTTGTCACGGTCCCCAACCTCAGGGGCCAGCATAGCCAATGACATTCGACACGCGAAAAGCCTGCCCGCGCAGCGGCGAGACCCAGTTGCTGCTCGCACTGCAGAAACAAGGGAATGTTGAGAACAACTGCGCCATCCTTTCACCGCAAGCTTCGACGCACAAGACATGCACTCTGGCTCTCTGGAGAATCGAAAAGCATACCCCAGTAACGCCTAAAACAGTTGTGAATCTTGGAAGGCAGCCTTGCCGATCTCGGCCACTCGCAGGCCAATCTCGCCTGTACCAACAATCCTCAGTCTGCACTTCTGTCGTGCCAACGGTGTACATGGACTCAGAAAGCTCTTTGGGCAGCATGCTGTCTTGCTTGCAGTACACGGTTAAATGAGTGGATTCCGGCTCGACGCACGCCTGAGCCGCTGCAGTCCCTTCAAGAACACTCGGCCTATACACCACAGCCCAAAATCCCGGGCTTAGTGGGAGGAATGTTGACCAGGGCTGGGGTTACTTAGTTCCCTGCTGAGCTAAACAGTCCCTGTTGTCAACTGAGGTTCTTGCTGCGGTGAAATTGACATCATTACGGGCTTCTGAAGTCTGTTGCGAGCTGTTGTCCCCCCGCCTGGAGCTCACTTCGCAAGCCCACAGCCCTTATTAAACCCTGAAATGAGTGTCTCAGGACTGAACCCCAGCCGTCGTCCGCTGAGCTCGTTTCCCGGGGGCCAGGACCACTTCCCTGAGCGCACATGCCTGGGTCAACTGCGTCAAGCACATCACCAGAGCTGCGTTGATTGTTTTTGCTCACCATGGTGGCGGGGTAGTGCCACAAGTTTTGGTTGAGATGGTGTTAAACGACAATGATGTTCGTGACTGCTCCTGATGACGATCCTCGTGGTGGTGATTGTCAGTCGCGGTCTTGGCAGCAGGTGCGGTGATTACCGTAGGGTCCTACAGCTGCGACGACGGAATTTCTGGCTACCAGACTTGGTCGCAAATTGAGGACTCTTTGCAGCGAACCATTGAACCAAGCATGGTTAAGAACTGCGGTCCCAGGTGCTGGTGGGCCATTGGAATGTGGCGCAGCAATGCAAAAATCAGGCCAAAGCAAAGCTCAGCAGCCTCGCGGGAAGTGCTCGAAAACGCCACCGACAAGCCCGACACGAAAGCCACACCATATACGACTCATATCAACAGCAAGTTCGAATGACAGCGGCAATGGTAATGCTAATGATGATGACAATAATGAACTCGACAATAATGATCATGCTAACGATGATGTTGGTGGTGATGGTGATGGCAAGTGTAATGGCATCCACGGTAAAAATGACGTCAATAAGTGTAATTATGGAACGTAGCAAGACTAACCGCTGGCATGCGTTCTGGTCAGCGTCGAGAAAATTCACAACAACAATGACTCGTATGGGTCTGACCATCTCATATCTCCAACACACCGCTCGAGTTCTCGCCTTCTTTCACCGGGAGCTGACCATGCCCGGAGCAAGCTGCAGCTATGAACAGCGCTCTGACGTCAGCCCCAGCCCAGGAAACGCAAGAAATACTGTTCTACATGATTGTCCATGAGAGACAGCGCCAAAAGCATCTAAAGTCGGCCCCGTATCTGTTGCTTTCACAATTACACTTCAGTGCCGGTACTGTGTAGCCATCCAGAGCCAGGGAGGGCACACTCATGACTGCATACATACCTGAAAGGTCAGTCCGCCCCGCCTCGTATATCAAACAATCCAAATCCCGTTCCAAAACATGGCAGGCCTATTACGGGGTCTGGGGCTTATATGCTCCGACTTGAAGCCAAGACGCCCCATCTGTGGAGTAGCCTGGTACGTTGGCCACATTCACCTTGAAACTAGATGTGTCGATCAGAGCCGCAGCTTGCCGACGGCAGCAAATGATCTGAAGCATTCAACATGGGCCTATGCTGCGAACTCCTGCTGCTTCTACCCGAAAGCTCTGGAACGAGATGGCCAAGCTCCATGCACCTCGCTGCCTGCACGCCTCCAGATCCACATGGTCATAGCCTGTCAAGGAGACCAGCGGGCATCTGGTGAAACTTTTCTGTGCTCTTCTTTCGGCCGAAAATTTGCCCCCGAATTGCGCAAAGATCCTCCAATCCTCTTGCAACCCCAAACCCCGAAAGTCTCGAGACTCAAAAGCCTGAGCTTTCTTGAACCCATGCGCCCTAAATCAGAAAGAGCTTTGAGGCCTGTGAAAGCTACGGCCACCAGTCTGAGCTTCGGTAAAGTGGCGAGCATCGTCTCGTCCACCCGCCTCACACGCTTTGGGTTTAGGGTAGCATGCATACAGAAATAAATAGCACAGTTCGAAGCATATGCGCCCACAAATGCAATCGTCACTGTGCACATTAACAACAATACTGCCAATCATAAGAACGTGGCTGCCACACACAGACATAGTCGTACTTGAAGCAATTGTTCAGTAACATTTGAGCGTATGGTGCCGACACAAAACGCTGCCAAATGCTGGCTGCGGAAAACCCAACCCAAAAACTTGAACTGTTCGGACCGTTGCCTGAGGGGCGCGAGTGACTTGGAAAGGATGAACAGGCCTGTGTTAACAGTTCATCGCAATCAGTGCCTATGGACATGGACGGGGTTTGGAGTGATGGAAAAAAGATAGAATACCACTTACAGCACAATACATTAGATTCGACTGCCACTCCCGTAGTTCGATGGCCTCTTCACCGTAACAAGAACCGTAGCGTTCTCGCAGTCGTGCCAGGCATGATCCTCGTTGGCCCATACGACCTGCAGAAACGGCAGGGCAAGACCAAAGCCTTCTAAAGAATCTCGAGAACAAGAGCGAGAACGCCAGAGAGAGCGAGAAAGCGAGCCAGAGAGAGAGAGAGAGAGAGCGAGAGAGACAGAGACAGAGACAGATAAAGCGCATACTATAGCCGCCTTAATGATTAGAAGAGGGTTTTGGGGCCCGTTATACGATAATTTAGTAATAAGCAACCCTTCAAATAGTATTGGCTTTCGGCCAACTATATTGCGAGAGGGATAAGAGGGAGGGACGGCCGGAACACAAAAACACGGCGAGAGAAAGGGATAACCAGGCCCCATGCATGCCCAAAACACCTTTCATTCCAATGGCTCATACTGGTGGTTGATGCAGTTCAAAAATGCGAGTATATAATTCCAGCATCATACGTCTTACTCTTGCTGGACATTCTTGTCATGTTTAGTGTTCCGGTGACTCCTTTGTGTGCTTGTTGCAAGTCGTCTTGCTGTTATGAGTGCTTTTCTGTCTGCGGCAATACTTGGCAATGGCTTCCGAAGATCAACGCGAATCAAGGAGCTTTGAGGTCGTGCCGCGCGAAGATCTCCACGACCGCTGCCCGGGGCCTTGACTTGAGGTTTGGGGTCTCAAACAGAGATTCATTTCTGCTTCAGCATCCCTTTCACATAACATCGTGTTGTCTTTCACCGCCAACCCTCACAAACATGCAGACCGAAAGCCGCAACTACACCACAAACTAGGCCTGAAAACACTAGTATAGGGGCCTTTTATACTATACTTATAATGAGGAACCACCAAAATAGTATAGGTAATTATTGAGGCCCCTAGAGTGTTCTCGGGACTCCCGGCAAGGCATCCTCTGCTGGATTTTCGAGCATAGCGATCACCGCTGGCTCGCCGGGCTCCTCCTTAAAGAGCGTGTGGCAGTTGAATACTATAGGGGGCCTTAATAATTAGAATAGGGCTCCTTTGAGGGATCCTTTTAAAGGGTGTCTATAGGGGATCTATTTTTCTCCCTCCTACCTAGCAAGGACAAATCCCAAATTGCAGGGTAACTCCTATAGTAGGGGGGCCTTATAATAACTAGACTAGGGAATTTGGGGCCCATTATATATCTAATTATTCAGGCCCCTATATTACTAACGTTTTACTGCCGACGTTTGGATCCTTGTTCGATTGAACAAGATTCGGATAGTTACTGGTGACACTGCTGCCACGAATATCACCCACTAACCTCTACAGTATGAATCCGACCATGGCGGTATTGAGCAGCCAGAGAAATCAGCATCATCACCATCAGCAGCAGCCATGAGCGTCACCAACATGTGCACCTGCAGCAGTAATTGGAGCAGCAGCACCACCACAAGTGCCACAAACTGCAGCACCACCATGATGATATCACCATCACAATCTTCTCCGGCATTGTTACAGGCACCATGCTCGGAGTCGTCGTCTCCGTCCTCATAATTGTGGCCAATATGATCAAACATATCCTGATCCGCTTCCTCACGATGCTTGCCATTTAGATCCTTCTTCGTCACTGCCACCATCACCATGATCACCAACATCGGCAACAGTCTCAGTATGACACATGCCGTCACAATCATCACTAGCATCGTCATCACCAGATGTCACCAAGGCCATCAACACAACCTGGTAACCACTATCATCATCACCATGATCATCATGATCGCATCTCTCTTCATTTGCACGACGATTTGTAGTGGCATCATCAAAACCATCCTCTTGTTCAAAGCCCTTCACCTCATCTCCGTCTAATCAAAACCTGCCTTCCAATGCCATCCCTTGAATCCTTCTGAAACCCCACAAGCCGAACCTCCTCTGCAGGCTTCCGCGCGGAGCCTACTGAGTGCAGAAAGGAACCCAAAGTCGTTCATCTGCTTTAGCAAGTCAGGGTCAGGGTTGTTTTGGTCTAAGGTCGACAGGTTTCGGCGATCACACTAAAGGTTCGTTGGGATTGGTTGCTTGGGGTTAAGGTTTTTAAATTGTGGCTCCCGCATCGCAAGCCCAAGCACTGCACGTCTAGACGTCGGGGGCTCGGATTTACTATTTTGTCTCCGCTTACAATTTTCAAGGGTCTCGCAGGACAAGGGCACAAAACTCGAGAGTTTGGGTTCTTGCGCTCGCATTCGGACACTCCATATTCGGGACGCCCTGCTCAACCCAGGCTGCAGCACAGCGGTCAGATGTGCTGACTTGAGCAAGTTTGAACTAACTTTGTGAACGTTTATTGCTGGTATTTATTGAAGACACTTAAACAATTAAAAAGGTGAAACAAAGGTAAAACAAAGGTATTTGAGAAAGCTGAGAAAAAGGTAACACAGCAAACGAAAGCTNTATTGCTGGTATTTATTGAAGACACTTAAACAATTAAAAAGGTGAAACAAAGGTAAAACAAAGGTATTTGAGAAAGCTGAGAAAAAGGTAACACAGCAAACGAAAGCTAAAACAAAGGTAACTCAGAAAGCTGAGAAAATGGTAACACAAGGTAAAGCAAAGGTATCTGAAAAGGTGACGAGCTGACGAGCAGCAGCATACCAAGACACAGCTGAATGTTGAAGCAAGCACATGACATTGACATAGCCAAAAGTCACAACCAGTCACGTGCACATCTGATTACAAGTCATATTTCCTGCCTTTTGGTTCGTTTTTGTCCAAGGGGGAGACAAGGTTGGACAGCGTGAACCCTCCAACCGTCGGAAAGCTTTCTGAAGTGTCTTTTGCGGCTTTTCCTAGGTGGGGTTGGGATGGGGGCGTAGGGATGGCGGGAGGGATAACCTGCTTTACCTTGGATGGGTCCGGACCCGTACCTTTTCCTGGCAGCTTTTTCTTGCCTCTAGCTTTTCCTGACACCATTTTTGCAGCTTTGTTTTCCAGGTCACCTTTTTTTCACCTTTGTTTCACCTTTTTTTCACCTTTGTTTTACCTTTCTTTTAGCTTTTCCCAGGGAAAAGCTAACTTTCCAGGGGCCGGAGGGAGGGGGGGCCGGAGGTAAAAAAAAGGTGAGCGGAAAAGGTAAAACAAGGTGGCACCCCCACAACGCGAGCGCCCGCGGCGGCCGAGGTACGGGAGGGGGGGCCGGTTCGCGACCACTCCACCTTCTGCGGCCCAGTTCGGGCGGTGGTGGGGGGTGGAGGGGGTGGGGATGCGAACCGCCCAGGACCATGAGCAACCCATCCCCCAAACTGCAACAGAGCAGAAATTGAATAGCTTCAAGGATTTCAGCAACAGCATTTAGGAGTTGCGAGTTACTAGTTACTGGTTACAGTACTAGTTACTACTCGACATGGTTAACTTTCTTTTGCCTTTTCCCTCTAGCTTTACTTCACGTTCTCGCGACATGGTTACCTTGCTTTTACCTTTTCCCTGTAGCTTTATTTTACCTTCTCTCGACACGGTTACCTTTCTTTTACCTTTTCCCTGTAGCTTTATTTTACCTTCTCTCGACATGGTTACCTTTCTTTTACCTTTTCCCTGTAGCTTGATTTTACCTTAGNTTTTACCTTCTCTCGACACGGTTACCTTTCTTTTACCTTTTCCCTGTAGCTTTATTTTACCTTCTCTCGACATGGTTACCTTTCTTTTACCTTTTCCCTGTAGCTTGATTTTACCTTAGTTTTAGCTTTTTAATCATTTATGTTGAGATAGTAAATACCAAATAGACGTTCACAAAACTAACTGACTCAGTCTGCGAAGCAACGCGGTTCTGGGCATGGCTGCGCTGGACATCGAGCTTGGTTTTCGACTCTCACACCCGGGCAAACCGGGTGGTCTCGGCACTTGGCTCTTGTCTCCTGCGGAGAATTGTCGCACTCGAAGCATTCCTCCGAGAACGGGCGAAACCAGCATTCATATCTGATCTCCAACGAGAACCGAAACAGATGTCGATCGACATTATATGCGACGAGAGAAGTAGCTTGGCTGTCTCTGAGACTACCAGCGACAAGAGTGATTTCACGACTGTACACGCAACAAACACATTAAAATTGTTAACTGCCGTGGTGAAAATGTCCAGTGCCTGTGGGAGCATCTCGAAAGTAGGAACACCAAGTAGGCATCTCACCAAAAGGTAGTTTATATGAAACAACTTAATTGAAGCATCTACTTGTTCATATCCTCCCATGGGTCTGGGTTCGGGATTCTAAATCTCGAAGGTTGAGTCCTGATCTTCCTCACAAATGAACCCATGCCCTGGCCTTGTCTCACTTCCGTAGGTTGTGCTTGGCAGATCGGGCTGCAGAGGTGTGCCAGATCTGGGCCTGAAAGCCGGCCACAGAAAGCAGGCGCCGAAGCAGACCATGGCAGCCACAACACTGGTCCAAAACCAAGGGTATGGCCCAGACCTAGAAAAAGCAAGGGTCAAGGGCCATGGTATAAGTATCAAGGCAACAGAGAAGGCAAACATGGGTAGTGCTCCATCCGAAATACGCCGAAATAGCCGATCAGCAACCAGATCCGCATTAAACAAAAAAATCCCGACGTCGCCATATAGAAATCCACCAAGCCATTGCAGTTGTTGTCGGAAAACTCAGTAGCAGTGGCCCAGCGGATAGATTCCCATGGGCCTATGGCAATTGCACAGGTCGGTTACAAGCGCATTCCTCAAAATCATGCTATGTTGCCTGAAATTTCTGTCGATGGAACGAGCGAGCATCTCACGCACGTAGGCGTTAAATGCATCGAGAGCTGCATCCTCATCCATCTGCCCGGCGGATGATCCGAACGTACTGCGGAGAGATTTGTAGATGAGCTCTCGGTCGCAAGCGATGGGTGCATGCGTCACAGGGTGGTGATGCTGTAATGCGCAGCACGTGCATTCAGAGTCCTGCACGCGAAACTCGGTCACCTGTCTGGGCAGCTGCGACAAATCCTTCAGCATCGCCGTCAAAGTGTATTGCAGAACCGGGATGATTACGATTGCTTGTAATACTAGCGCAGTGGCGACGATGCCAGTCACCAGCAGTGGATCCACTGGTGAAGGACCATCAAAGCCTATCAGCAGTACGGCATGCACCGTCAATTGGATGAGCATCACAAAAATGAACAAGCATGCGCAAATGTGTCCAATCTGAACAGGCACGAACTGAATCATTTTGGCTCGGCCCTTCTCCAGCAGGAAAAATCCTAGTTCGTAGGAGCACCAAACCTTAGATGTTGAGTTCATAAGCCCCCAAAGAGTGCACACAGTCTTACAAGGGGTGATATATCCCGAAAAGGTAAAGTGTACCCACTCAGCTACAAGAAACTCGCCGGAAGTACTTCGGTGACCATAAAACAACCAGCTGCTCGGATCTTTCCAGGAAGGTACTCAGTCCTTGGATGCATCGTGCCTTTAGCACCTCGTCATCCTGTGGTATGCAAACGCTGTCGATGAATGCGATCTTGGGCCCAACGACGAGTTGCCTGACATGCTGCCAGAAGAAAAAAAACTGCGAATGACACCATGTAGCCACAGATAGGCAGCCAATAGTGATGAGACTTGGGCAGAATGCCCAGAAGTGCAAACACACCCATCGCCAGGCTTGATAGGAAACCTGCTACTGCAGCAGGCAAGCCATTGAAGGTCACAAGCAGCGACAGATGCTTGCTCCAGCGGCCACTCTTCCACTCGTGGCTGAAAAAGACGTCATACCGCTTGACCCTCCGCGTGCTCGTTTTCGGTCTCCAAACGCTGTCCGGCTGGCACCAATGCCCTCCGGTACCACCCAGGCACGAGTGGAAGGGAACTCCTCTAAGAAGATCCGGATCGAGATCTAACACATTTCCGCACTTCTCGCGCGAAACTTGGAGCTGAGGGATCGGACTCTCCACCATGCCATAAAGGCTCAGAAAGAGTTGCGGGCAATGCCCTTCGGGGTTTATAGACAAGCTTTAAAAATGATGGGATGAAGTCCGTCAGTGCACATCACTACGGCCGAAGCTAGCATCTGACTTTGACCGCTATGGCCCCTCAGATCTCGAACAACAAAGATATACAAGGACGGCAGTGCTGGTTTTGCCTTTCAACTTCGGGCGGTTTTCTTGGCAGCTTGGCGTGTCGAAGGGCTTTGTCTGGGCACAGACAAAACTTCACGAGCTGTCATTGGACCCCCCATCGTCATCAGACTTACTACTATGCGTACTGTTACTACTTTGTAGTTCTATTGTTAATAAGAATGCACAAAGTAGTCACATTAGACATAGTACTAGTCGTGAAAGAAATAGTTACAGTAATGGTTACTGCATATGTATATTGCTATGGTCTTTCCATTTTTTGACACTCGCTCTCGGACAAGCCTGGCATTAGAGCTCCAGACTGCCCCTGATTAAGAAACCCTTTCTCCATGAGCCCCAAAATCGTAGGATCCATGTTAAGAACCCCAATTATAAAACAAGACCAGGGTTTCTTAATCTGGGCTTTTAAGTAACCAGACAGAAAAAAGTATGAACTTCTGCTTCATAATGGTTCCTTTAAGAAAAAAGTATTAAAGTATGGTAGTATGGTACGCCAAAGCCCAGTAATCAGAGTCCTAGACTCAATAAGCCCAAAATCGTAGGATCCTTACTAAGAACCCTAATACAAACCCAGGGTTTCTTAATCAGAGTCCTAGACTAGAGCTCAAGACTTTCGGCCATGGCCGCGAGCGAGCCTGAGTTGCCAGGTCCCTCTGTCAACCTCGCGGGCCCGTCGACTAGCTCCGTTTAGGGTTCAGGGTATTTTCCCCTCCTACTTAGCAGGGACGAAGCCCGCATTGCAGGGTGTCTTGGGTTTAGGGTTTAGGGCTCCATCTTACTATACTACCTGGTTACTACCTACAGTCTCCTTTGTGGCTCCTTCTTTGGGCTACCTCAGAAGATCCTAAATGTAGAATTGGTTGAACAAAGAATAACGACAATGGAGAAGATAAGTAGAGTACGATGACAGCGTTGTATCGCACTGTACACGCAGTTGCTATAATATGCCTATAAGATGGTGTTAAGTTGTGCTGTACTATCATGTCTGTATACCATCTTTCTCAAGGTATGAACACGAGGCTCAAAGTTGGATCGAAGCCTCCGAACGGAAGTGACTCGGAAGGAGAAGCATGTCAGCAGCATACAAGACATGGTAATTGGTAAGTTCGCCGGGGTGGAAAACCACAAGACAGCGGAATCGAGACTCACAGCACGATATACCCGCAACATCCACATGACTTCTCTCGTTGACCACTCTTCTGTGCTATAACCAAGTAAGATTATTTAGGCCATCCTTTGGCGGGCCACAGTGCATGTGCTGAACTGCTAGCAAAAAGGCAGCAAAAGCAAGCTGTTTAGACACACAGATGGCGGAAACGACAGGCAAGCCCTTGGACACCTTCAACTCCCAAGCCCCAAATCAAACTGCAGAAGCTTCGGCCTACCCACATTGCTTTGCCCTCAAGGGTTCCGAGAATGAGCTCACTAGCAAAGCCTGGATGCATAGGTATCTGCTATGGCTCTCTACCTTGAATCAAAGGGAGGCATGACCTGTCAGGGAGCAACTCAAACCTACTATAGGGGCCTTAATTATTGGAACAGGGTTTTGAGGTATGCTATACTTATCATAAGGAACCACCAAAATGGTATAATTCAGGCCCCTATATTATGGGGTCATGGCAACGAGTTTCTGAGATGCCGACGGCGGAGCCGTCGGCCCCTGGCTTGTCAGAAAACGGGAAAGGCCTTAATGTAAGAAAGGGGTTATGGGGGCTCCTTATCATAATTATAGTGTAATATACCCCCAAACCCTATTCTACTTATTAAGGCCTCTACATTGGCCTTGGACATATCTAAGTAGACCGCCCTGTACTGAAACCATCGAAGGCATTATGAGAATCGCACAAATAGTCGACTAAGCCTCATAGTGAGTTCCTTTTCGGCCTAAGGCAGACTTTAGAAAGGGATGTCGGCTTCGTTTGAGACCCAGAGTCTTCAGGACACGCTAGGACCGCTAGGAGTAGGCAACAGCTCGAAAGCTGACTGATGCTTCCCAGGCCTTGGTAGCATGAGCCTGATGTTTGCCGTTGAGTTTACGGTTTAGCGGGTTTGGCACCGTTTGGAGCTTCGTGGATGAAGCTCCGCTCAAGAGCCAGCCTCACGATCTCCACCTTCGATTGACAGGACGATTTTGAGCAGGAGAAATCCAAAAGCACGGGGCTCAAACACCCTGGCCACACGGGCCTGCCCTAGCTGGGCAAATCCACCATTGACAGTTACATACAATTACAGCAGCCTCCTCATCGTGAATGCTAATCCACGAGACACCTTTATGTTGTTGACCCATGAGCAGTGCACTATAACTATACTGGTACAGCCGGCAACGACATCTGTATCTGAGAATGATGGTGATGATGACGATGACGATGTCCATGTGGTCGCAAACAGAAATGCCAGAGACTGGGTCAACTACCAGGAGTTGATGCAATACACTGCGGCAACACGCCATCCCACACCCACAATTACATGTAAACGTGCAATGTAATATAAAGTATAAACACGTGCTATGAGGGAAAAGAATACAATAGAATAGAACATATATACCTTAATACACTATTATGAGTATAAGACATTGTGATATAATGCAATGAAGTGTCTTACAACATAGCGCAATGTAAAATAACACAATGCAATGCATAGCATCATAAAACAAACGAGACTTGAGACATAATATAACGCAATACAATACAACGTGATATATATATATATATATATATTCTATGATACTCTTCCCCAGGACCACTGCCTTTTCGCTGCCGGGAGTTTCGGCTGCTGGCCCGACCGGTGGTGCCTGAGAAGAAACAGCCCTATGGGCTGGTGGCTAAGGTTTAGGGTAGTAGTAATACAAATAATTATGATAGTGCTAATAGTAGTAATACTAATCATAGTACTTACTAGTATTGTTATAGTTAGTACATATGAAAGGATGGGATTACGGCAAAATAGTATGTTAATATCAGCGCCACTTGCCGGTTGCATTACTCCTCAAGTCGATGTTGAACTTCAACAATGCTTTGTCAGGATAAGTATCTACAGTAAGCAGACATCCCAAGTGCCATCCGCTATATGCTTGTCAACACGCACACACACACACACACCCAAGATGTGTTGGCCGTCGCTTCGAATGTTTCCACTATCGAAGGCTTCGGGAGCTAAGCTGTGAGCTGAGGGCTTCTAGCTTCTAGGACTCTGCTCAGGATGTGCATCGCAAGAAGCACTCGTTTTCCTCACTTTTGCATCTGCACCAGCATCTGCCGCTTGCACCTGCGAAGCACTCATGATGTTGGTGTCGGTTGGTGTCTCTTGCAGAAGACCTCGTCAAGCCAAGACGTGTTCTCGCGGCCAAAGAGTCGTCGTCATCAGAAACCAGATCTAGCCCAAGTATGCCCAAGCCATTGCAGAGTCGAGGAGTACCACGGCCCGCGGGACTCTGGTTGTTGAGAATCGCGCTGGTCTTGAGGTGGCCGGAAAGGTGTCGACGAAGTTCACCAGCGACAGCCCTGCAACGGCAACGTGCTGCCACACAGCGCGCCATACATCGGAATCCGTCACTATGAGCTCGAAGAGGAAGTTCTCGCGATCATGGACAAGAAGATCTCAGCTAGGATGGCGTGCGCGCTCCAGGAGTACCTGAGCAATTCTACCAGGCAGTTGACAAAGAACCTGTCAGACTCCGACAAAATCTCAAGTCAGTGCGATTGTGTGATACATGGGAAAGTGGCTGACGCACACACACACACACACACACACACACACACGCACGCACATGCACTTTTACCTGCAACCAACAGAGATGAGAACCAAGGATCAAGAAGTTCGGCGTCCAAGGCCAAGTAGCTGCAGCCGTGATACCTGGCATCAAGGACCCTCGCCAGAAAGATGGTGGCTTCCTCTGCAGGGGTGCTCAACCGGTACTTAAGACTTAACAGATTATAACAGACTTTCAGGGGTGTTCGTATGAAAACAAACACCTCCAAACCTGTCGGCCAGATAGTTGCAGTCCTGCATTTGAAGCCAAAGCTCCTCGTCGATGCTGCCCAAGATTACCTGAGCACTAAAGAGTATCAGTCAGCAGCTGAAGACTTCGTCATCGCTTAACCTTCAAGGCCGCTGGTCTGGGCTACACGGCTACAGCAGGCATCAGAAGGCTCGAGCACCGATACTTGCACCAGGATGTTAGGGCCATGTGCACGCTCAGACTTTCCGGGATTCACACCTTGGGGCCAACTGCTCTGCGACAGGAAAGCTGCCAGCGCAAAATGCGATTCGAGCCCTCTGAATCCAGATAGTTTTGCCTCCCACACCCTCCCCCTCCCAAACACCATCAAGGTGCATCCAGCGATCGAATCAGACTGGGATGCACGAAGACCGTGGGGAACCCGCGGCCATCCTTACTTCAGATTAGTCCTGTAAGGGACGACCAGGGTGCAAATAAGCATTGTTGAGCCCGCGGTGTTGAAGATCTGATTCCCTGCGGCTGTTCCCAAACTCAATCCCCGGATCCGAGTAAGTACACAGATGCACACAGAAGACTAGGGCAGTCACCCAAGGTGCGTGGTGCTGAGGCAAACGGCCAACCGTGCGCTCCGCTGCAGGGCCCCTTTTTGGATTCCGGAGCAGGGTTCGCATCATATACAGACAGGAGTAGCAAGTGGACTCTGAAGAAGAGGGGAAGACCGAGGAGAGCAAGCAAAAGATGGTCGAGACAATACTAGCAGCAGCAACGGCTACCGCATCCGCCTCACGCATGCAGCAAGAACAACAGCTGGACGATGATCACAAAACGGCAACCTGAGCATCGTCAGTAGCTGCATCTTTGTCACCACCACCCCCGCCACCGTGAGCAGAATCACCATCACCATCTCCTTCAACGGCATCATCAGTATTTGCATCACCAGCAATATATATATATATATATATCGTTGACAAGCCGTCGTGTACATTCCCAATGGACATCTCACTTACATACAACATCATTTGGACATGTACTTCTAGTACTGACATGGGCCTTTCGTGCACATTATTGCTACGAACATGGAAGCTATGCAGCTATACCCTTCAGAACCACATGAAGCCCCCGGTAAGTTCTGGCGTGAGTTTCGATGGCGCTCTTCCAATCCAGCAGCCGGTGGAGCGGTGGATGCCAGGACACGGACAACACCACCGGCACACATCCTCGGGTTGCAGGGTTTCGGGCTCAGGGTTCACGACTTGCCGAGAGATTTGCCAGGCGGGGCGTAGAGCCGCTCGCCAAGTCGCGGGGCTGAAGTTACACCCACTCTGTGGATAGTGAATTCTGCGGGGTCTGGTTGAAGTGGCTATGAATGAAACCATGGCTCCGTGCTGAAGGGCATCGAGGTAGCGAATCGTCCAAGGAAAATGTCCGTCTAAGACTAAGCCTCAGCCGAGGAAGCTTTGAGTGGTCATTGTTGCTTGTGCCAACATCAGATCATCTGGCAATCTGGCTTAGATGCTCACAAACAGCTGGAACATGAGTCATCAAACACGCATGTTCCAGCTGAAGAAGTGCTCGGTCAACACCACAAAACAACGCTAGATCTGCGTGGATTGCGTGCAAGCTGTCTGCACTGCATGCTTGTTTTGGGGAGCCCTCTCGCGCAACACTACAGGGCCAGTGAGAGAAGTGCTTGCTGCTGCCATGAACTGCCGATCCATCCGGCGAGAAGCAAAAGCGGCTCGTCTGAAGGGTCTTTGTATAGACTCCAGGCACGCCAGGTGTGTTCATCACCTGTTGTGTCGCAATGAAGCAGGAGCAGTCGACACATCGGCTACTTTTCAATTTCAGCTCCTTCCGGAAACGGCGACATCTACAACTACCACTTCAGCAACACCAATGCCAACACCTACACAACAAGAGTGAGACTTACCGATTTTCGCTAGAGCCAGTCATCGTCAGGTTAGCCGTCCCCCTCTGCACCTTCATCATGACCAGTGCTGCAAAAAAACTGAAGGTCTAACAATGATAACAGCCATGATAGTGCCATAATTGTCATTTTTCAGTATGAAGGGTATGATTATCGAAATTACTGTTATTATTAATTACCACCATGGTGATTGTTCTTCTGATGCCATACGTTTCAGCTCTTTTGCGAAACTTGGCCGGCCAAGCCTTGATCCCGGTGCCCTTCCTGTGCATCCAGTACTCCAGCAGATCCCGCCTGCCACAAGAGTTGCGGGGCTTGCTTTGATTGGGCTTTAGGGTGTGACTAGGCATGTTTGGGATTTCTGGTCGATAGACACTGGCCTCGGGGCTTCCCTTTCAAATTCCAAAATTTGAATCCAGGTGACCCTGGTTTCAAGCTGATTGCGAGACAACTTGTTGTCCGCTATTGTCGAGGCAACATACGAAAACTTCAGAGCAACTTCATGGCTTGCGCCCGCGAAGACAAAGACAGACAGAGAGAGAGAGAGAGAGCGAGCTAGAGGGTGAACAAACACCTTGTAGTACTGAAATAGACAAAACACACACACACACCACCTGTTCATCCCAGGAGCTTTTCAGAGCTTGAAGCTACCTTTACAGTAGTAGCCGGAAAGTTGGAAAATCATTATCCTCATGGCCTTAAAGGTAAAGTATAGGGAATCCAATCCTACAGTGCGTCCTAGCACTAATCATCCTAACTCCATGTTCCAACTTTCTGGGGTTCGCTGTAAACCGGAAGCCCCAGCCTGGAGCAGTGCGTTTCCGTCCCCACGAAAGAGGCGAGCCAAGTTCGGCTATGGGGCCCGCGCCTTTGTGGGCCAGTGGAGCTGATAATATAAGGGGCCCTAATAAGCCCATTATACCCATTATACTATAATTATAAGTAGTATAGGTTTAAGGCCCTTATAGTAGGCTTCAGGGCATGCGCCGAAATCTGACTCTAAACCGTGAGCATACTGCATTCGCTTGTGCTTCTGAGCGGCCAATGCTTCTTCGTGTCGAACAGACACGGATACTGTATGGTAACATCCTCGTTTCGAAAGGGGCAGGAAAAAATATGCCGTCTCGACGGCACAACGTGAAAGATGCCGCCATTCAATGCTTGTGCGTGGTCACCAGTCTCGGTCTCTGCAGATATCAGTTTGCGCGGACGCTGGCGGCAATGCTTTGTGTTCCGTGAATACGTAGACCAGGGTGCGATGAATCAGGAGAGAAGGAAAATTCCACATGTTCAGAGCTGAATCTACATCCTCTCAGGTCTCTAGACCAAGAGCAGCTGCCCTTATGCAAGCAAGCAGCATTCCTCCAAATGTCAGGGTAGCGGAAGTACCTCTGGCAGCCAATGTGTGTGCAATGTGTGGGAACATTGCAGAACGTATGAAGAGGCTTACCTGGCGGATTGGAGCATTGAGCCCATCTGGATGAAGCAGCAGACAAAACTTGTTGGCCTTCGGTGCAACCGCGTAAATTGAAAAAATTGAATCGCACGTGAGTCTTAGGTTTGAATTCACTACTTCGCCCTACAGATAACCAGAAACAAACCCTAAACCCTAAACCCTGATCCCGACATGTCTGAACAAGCAGGCCGGGCCTTTAGACTAGACTCGACTGACAGGAACAGGGGGAATGCTGGAGAACCCGCGGCCCATCAAATCCCCAAGGCCCAGGGAACATAACTTGCCGACATACATGATCAACCCTAAACTGCAAGCCCTGAACCACAAACCCTGCACCAAAACTCTAAACCGTAAGCCCTGAACCCTAAAACCAAGAAACATAACTTGCCGAAGCTCTGGAAGCCGTTTGCAGCATCCGTTTTGGGGAAGCCCTGACCTCGGCTCTCGCTGAAGCACCAAGGTTTCGGCACTCACACTCGGACGGACCAGGCCATCGAGGTCTGAGAGGTGAAAGCTGCACATGCTGGGACTCGGCCAACAAGAAAGCCCAACTAGAGAATACAACCTGCGTAGGCATAGCCAGAAGGGTTAATAGAGTGTGCGGGGCTCGGCGTTGGGTTCAAAGCTTTGGATCACAGGGGCGCCGAGTCAAACTAAGCACAAAGACAAACGGCATGATCATTGAATTGCTCTCGTGACCCTAAAAGCCATATTTGCAAACGCAGGACCGATCACGACAGGCTCGCCACGATCTGCTGTGTGAGCACGGAGTTTCTATGCGATATAGTGCTTGTTAGTTCCGCCCCTCACGGCTCGAAGATCTGGTCCCTACACAAGATGCAACGGAGCGCAGAGGCACCGACCGCAATGCGACGTCAGGTTTTGGCCCGAAATATTCAGATCCTGGGCTGCGCAGAGGGACTCCGCTTCATAGGGGAACCTATGACCAGGGTTTGTGGGCTGCTATAGCATACTCATGATAAGGAGCCCAAAGGATAAGGAGCCCTTAAGGACGAAATTTGCCACTACTGCCAACCGCAAAAGCTTTGTTAGTGCTTCTACAATGCCAAATGTGCCTTTCAGGCATCGTTAATATGCAGCCTTCCTGCTCCTGCCCTTGTCATGTCGAGAAGCACGGGCGATTCTGGCGGTGAAGTCGAAGGCCTTAACTATCGGGCAATGTTCAAGACTCGTCTGTCGCCATTCCGCTTCTAACAGCCAACTTCCAGCTCGACAGAAGTAGATGTGTTGCTGTCTGTCGCAATCGTAGTCTATTAAAATTATCATGCAACATCTCAGAAGCATGCAGCATGTCCACTGTCCGTGCAAGTATCCGGGCACCTCGCTTACGTAGGTATGCTGTTCGAGGCCGTGTATCCCAAAAGCTGCAGGTCGCAGAAGCCTGGTGACGACAGACATACGTCTGTGATCGCAGTGCCAATATACCCCTGCTAAGCTAGGTATCGTCGCACCTGGGATCGTACAGTTGGTGAGCGTTGTGTAACTTTCGAAACGAAGCGTCCCAGGCACCTGGTCTGCATGCATAGTTGCAAGACGCCGCAAGACTTGCATGCGGGCGGTCAGAACCAACAGAAGTCTTCAGGGTGTGTATGTGCATGTGCGCGTGTATGCTTGCGTACGCGCGTGTGGACACTCTGATCTGGAACTGCCCAGTCACCCAGTCCTGCGGTTGCCTGTGATTCAGATAGTGTGTGCTGCTCGAGAATGAGCTGTTCCGTCTCATTGACGCAAAAGGAATGTTTCTCTCTCCCAGACCACTATGTCGTACCGACCACGATCTAACCTCCGGCAAGGTTGTTGTCTCCGTGTCTGCAGGCGCGATTGGGGGTTGTGCGGGTCTGTCGGCCTGCAAAGCTGAATCATTGCTGCTAGTCCGGGGTCGCATCCTGGAACTTCGAACACGAAGCAGAGTTCGACGCCAGCCACTCAGATGATCCAGCATAGCTCACCAGAGTCCTTGCTCGAGTGGGCCAGGGCGACATGTTTCGTCAAATTATGAGAAGGACTTTGGTGATTCAGCCTGCGGCCTGAGCACAGTACCCCAAACCCCTAAACCCTATGAGCCCTAAACCTTATAACCCCAAAACCCTAGAGATAACCCCTAAACCCGGAATCTAAACCCTAAGCCCCTGAACCCTAAACCCCTAAACGTTTACTAAACCCCAGCCCCCAAACCCCTAAACCCCTAAATCCCTAAACCCTGAACCCAAACCCCTAAACCCGCAATCTAAACCCTAAGCCCTCTCTGCAGCCAAGCATCGCCTTTCCAGCTCGCTTGCCCTGAAGTGCTGGAAACAGCAGTCGTCCCTTGCCGGAGCTCCTGGGCATGGCTCAAAAGAAGAATAACAACAATAATAAATAACGACAATAATCTAATAATAACTTACTTAATTAACAACAACTGAGAATAAATGTCGGTTGATGAAGGTTTTCAGGTGCTGTTCATACTCGCAGTAGAACCTAGCTTCTACGAACATGATCAGGAAATTGCGCTTCACCGTTGCGGCCGATGGCTTTTGGGCACGAACGTCTTGTGCAATAAAGGCTTCACGGAGCCGGAGACCTTGAACACACAACCCGCCCAACCCGACAAAACATTCATTCCTAGGCATCTCTGAAGCTGGTAGTGGTCCTCGCTGTGCGAACTTAATACATCCTGTTGGACTCTTTAACAACAGCCATCACACCCTACAGTAGCTGAGGAGCAGCACGACCAGAGATGACTCGTTGGGCCAATTGGCCACCCAACCTTGGGCCGAATCTTCGAACACTCTTATCGTGACTCTTCTGTTCATGGCAGCAGGCAAGAAGAGCCACATGAACAACAGTAATTCAAGAGTAGCTTCCTGCATGAGATTCCGGCCAGGCACGTGGGACGGGCCTGCCTATGAGATGGATGAGTCCTTGGCTAACAGAGGCAATCCGCTGGCCAGCAAGTGATGCGCCCAAGCTGGTTTCGAAAACTTCTGTGCAGGCCCCAAACATCGAAAATCACGTCGCTGCGTGTCGATTGGTTGCTTGGTTGAAGAAAACCTGGCTGCACTTTGTTCAGAGACTTCATTGTGACTCCATGCCTGGCTTCAGTGCCAGAGGACGCCCTACATAGATTTGAAAGTCGTTCATGCCATGTTCTGGAGCCCAGTTTTTCGCAATAGAGCAGGGTTTGCCTGGCTTGATATCAAAGAAGGGAGAGCTCGTCTTGAAACAAACACTGACATTGAAGTCGTATTGACCTTGAACATGCAAATCACGGGAGTTACAAAGCCACCCATTGGCAAAACTCCCACCCTCCTCCCCAAAACCTCCACGAAAACCGAAAACAGCAATGCCATCTCAGCATCCCTGGTAGGTTTCCTTCCACCTGTGCGTCTTGATGTAAGCCAAAGACGACTCGAAGTCGTGGCCAATGCAGTTCCTCATCATAAGACTCACTGCTCCACCGGAGGCATAGCTTGGGTACTGCCCCCACGCTGTCACTGGCCTTACACTTAGATATCTACAGCACGAATCTTGTCCAACGAATTCGGAGTGGCGTGGGGCAGTATGAAAGTCATGGCCACAGTCTAAGCAACGCTTGGATGTTAAAGCAAAGGTCAGTCAACAAACATTCGCATGCTCAGGTCACCATGCCAGGGCACATAACCACCAACAACATCAACAATACAAAAACCAACACGTATAATATCAATTTAAGTCATATTGATACCAAGAATGAGAACTCACGAAAAGAAAGCCAAGCCACAGGGCTGTGATCATCTGACCCAGGTATCGGCACCTGAGAGGGAAAATGGAGTGTGGGCGTGTCTGTGAGGTTTAGGGCAGTTCTTGGGTTCGGCGCACACTCTCTAACATGCCGGATTCTGGTGGGTGAGGTTCTTGGTGCTGAGTGGAAATACGTGGGTTCAAACAGCACGACGATTGCAGAGGCCCAACTGAAGACAAAGTGACGACTGTGTTCAGAGGAACCCGTCCAGAGGTGTCAGGGTGACGCCACAGGACGCATTACGACATAGGCTGCACTGCGGGTTGTTCCATGTTCGAGACCTAGTGTAGCTGATGGGCCAGGACAAATTTGAGCGATATTCATGGGATGCTCAAGTGAATCGAAGCAGCGTAAACGTGAAGTTCGAGCCAGCAGGATTGTATGTATCCAACTGCGTGATGAAAGAGGAGGCCATACTGCTAAAGCGGCTTTGAGGGCTTCAGACAGTAGGATCCTCACTGTAAGGCTCCCGAAACCCCAATGAGGTCGCTAGGGCGGGTGGCTCTGGACGGGGGAATACAAACAATCTGAGCCACATGACGTGGCAGCATGGTGCTTCGGAACGAATACTTTCTTCGGCATTTTACTTCCGGATCTGAGGGAACCGGTCCCTTACTTAGGAGCTAATGGTAGCTAATGGCCAAGTCAGACATGACACTTCTTCAGCCGCGTCGGCCGCCGGGCACTGATTTTCCGCCAAACCTCATTATAAACTACCCTAGAACAAATCGTGGGTGCTTCGACTCATTGCGAGAATGCGGTCTGTTTACATCTGTCAGGGTATAACAACTAACAACCTGGTGTATTTAGACAAAGATCCCTTTGGCAGCAGAGACCTCCAAGGGTCGTCGAGTTGTTGGCTGGAGCTCCCGGTGATCAGACAGGTTGCGTGCGGATAGAAGGCCGCCACAAAGTCTTGCGAGCCGGTCTTGTTTGTACCTGAAGTCGTAGTCCCAGGAGTGGAGGGGCTTCAGCCTCTTCAAGTTGTTTTAAGTCAACTACTGAAACTCGCAACAAGCTTCATAGGTTTCGGGAGGAACATTGTGCTTTACAACATGTCAACAGTTATGGTGAAACATGGAGGCTGATCTAATTCACTCTGAACATCTCTGAACCTCACTCTCTCGTCGAAGGACAGCGCTGCATGGACACGGGCCGCAAGTAGGAGTTGGCTCGACCCGGAACAATTTTGGGCGGGAAACCTGAGCTGCGGAGTATCTGGAAGGGCGGATTTGACAATGCATCTTCGTCCGCCACTGGGACACAGACTTGGTTGAGATCGAAACGGGGCAATAACCCGCACTAGCACAGGATTGGGGTCACGTAAGTTTATCATAGTTTATCCTGCTCCCCTGCTCTGGCAGCACCAGTAGTACTGTCCTCCGCCAGATGCTTTATGCCGCTGACTGACTGGCTGTATCATAGTGCATCTGTTGCGACTAGCTCTAGATTTCCCAATGAACATATGTCAAGATTGTCAAGCAGCATTATGTTTGCTGTGCGGTGCGGGCAAAACCCTCTTAGGTTCTTGTACACTGTTTCCTGCTCCTGTGCTCTGTTTTCGATTGTTCCTCCTGTGTGTTTTCGCTTTATCTCTTGGTTTCTTTTCGCACAGCAGCTTCTTGTCGGCATCTTTCTGCTCTTCCTTTCCCTAGCTGAAGTTGCGCTGAGACCTTGTAATTAACGGTTAATGTTGAAACTGGAGCCTGAACTCTCACCACCGTGTGTAATTCCTCAGACGAAACAACCGATGGCCGCAGGAACAGAACAGACTTGTCAAAGCAGGACGGCTAGAAACACGCGCAGCAAGAAAGGGCTAATTAATTACGTGAGACAGAGTCTAGCACGGGGATTCCTGAATATTATATAGTACACACAAAAACACACACAGACATATATATATATATATACAAATATACACATACATAAACGTGTGTGTGTGTGTGTCTGCGTGTTTGGATGAGTAAATGTGTGTCAGCGCGTGTCTACACCCGGTTCGAGGAACAACGGTTTTGCAATTTTCGTAGAGGATGTGGAAGCACGTAGTGGGCTGTCCAAGAAGCACGGCAGAAAGATACATGTACAGTACAGCAAACACGACGATGCCACTGAGCTCTAGATAGAACTGGGATGAATGGTAAAGCCAAGTATCTTTCAGGACAGACTACACCCGTCATTCGTTGCTCCACAATCTGGACACGAACTTCAAAGGGGTTTCTCCCTTGCCAATTGAAGATCTGCAAGAAGGTGTTTGGAGGCTATGTTGGCTACGCAGCAAAGTAAGGCGGCTGGCTTTTCAAAATCCGTATACCAAGAACTTCTAAAAGAAGAGTTAACCTGAGGCTCAAATCAGAGTAGCATTCGATGGCGCCGTTGATTGCTGTAAGAGCATCAGGGTTGAACAGAGAAGGCCTCTCTCGCACCATGTTCCTTGGATGCACTCAACTGTGGTTCAGTGGCCTGGCGCTGATCCGCTCACGGCTCGATGGAACTCAGGAGTTCATGTCGTTTGGCACTGAAACTATGCTATGTTTCGCTCAAGGATTTTTCTGCGCATCTAGTCCCCAGCATTGTCATCGGGCCCACCTGACATCGGCACCAATGGAAGGTAAGGTAAGCATCCGAAAGTTGTATGTGGCGTTGAAGAAAGCCTGCCGGCAAAGGAAGCACAACGTGGATCAACAAACTTGGAGTCCCGGGCCTCAAGCGGCAGCAGCAACAGCCAAAAGCAGCAGAGGAACCAGCAGCATGTCAAAAGGAATCTAGACAGCTAAAGACAGACATACACACACACACCCAAGATTAGTCATTTGAACAGGGTGAACAATTTATCCACATACGGATATATAGATTCAATTTTTGCATCCAGGCCAGATTAAATTAAATCATGTAACCGTTCTACACACAGAAATATTACACCTCCAACAGCGCAGCAGCGGCATCGACAACAATGCTGGCACAAGCAGCAGAAAAAAAAAAAAAAAAAAAAAAAAAAAAAAAAAGGGGGGGGAGGACATCTCCGGACCCCACACCACAAAAAAAACAACAGCGGACGACAAACACACAAAAAAAAAAAAAAACACCAACACACGCCGACACCGCCACGCCAGAGNAAAAAAAAAAAAAAAAAAAAAAAAAAAAAAAAAAAAAAACAAGTGGTGGTCACGACATTCGCCAGCGCCATCACGACAAACAGCAGCAGCTGCAGCAGCAACATCATCAACAACAACAGCAAGAGCAGCAGCAGCAGCAGCAGCAGCGGAAGCAGCAGAAACAGCAGCAGCAAACGGGACATGGCCGAAGCCAGGCCAGCCGCCTGCATCCAGAAGATAGCAAGAGCAAGAAAGCTATCCAAGGGGTCTTAAAGCACAGCCGCAGCGGAAGTGTAGGCAACAACAGCAAGCATGGCACGACCAGCAAGTGCAACAGCAGCAGCAACCATCACAAATACTTACATTGTATACGAGGATTTATGTAATAGGGGAACAAGATCGAAGCTCTTTAAAGACCTCCATGCCTGGGAGACGTGGGCGGTGTCGCAAGGGTCCATCGGATCCAGGTCGGCCATCGGAGCCGCGTGCCGTAAGCGGCGATTGCGGCCTATACTACATCCTGCCTGGCACACGACCCAGTGGCCAAGATTCGACCACGGGTTGAACGACTGTTCAGGGCTATGAGGCCCAGAAGACGGGTGATAGCACGTGCTAGTCAGATCAATTGAGTGGAAGTAGAAGAAGGCGTTGTTTGCAGTATGTTGCGGTGTTGCGCAGCGAAATACCGTGAATACCCTGCTGGCTGCCTGTGTACTGATTCAGTGTCTTGTGCAGGTCATTCAGCATCGTAGGGAATGTTGTGACACGCGGACCGGTAACTTGGGTTCGAAACAGCTGCTGCACGACTCCGTCTCCCTGTGCCCTACATACCGTGTCACTGTGTCACCTGAAGTCATGGAAGAAACAATTAAACATGTTTCCAGTACGCACAAAATGGAAAAGGGCGGCATGATGCAAATGAAGATGGACGAGGACAAATCACAGACAGCACAGATGCCTATCAACTGCACAAGATTCTACGAATGTACAGATCAATAGGATACCATGCTGAAAAACACTAACTAATATTACTTGCAAACGTATCGGTTCATCTACATGCAGGTTGAGGGTGATCGGCCGAAAAAATCGCGACGGTAGAACGTGAAAGTCTAAGCCGCGGCAGGGACCCTGAATGCGGAGCCTTGAGGCAGTCTATGAGATCCTAAAGCTTTCAACCCTCTAGCATCCTAACTAAAGCAACTGCAATGCGCATGTGCAGGCCCGCAGTCGTCAAGCTTCGTGCTGACAACTATGTTGAACCCTTGTCAACTCGATCCTCCCGATACTCCAGCAGACAAAGCAAGCATCGACAAGCTGAACGCATTCTGTACGAAACCAAATTGCCCGGCCCCGCCGACCTGGACATGCCGTGCAGTTCGCGCCAGGCGTCGCTGCGCCAGGGATTGGGGCCTTGGGTGGTGTACCTATGGTTGGTTTTTTAAATTACTATGGCTCCGAACAGGGTTCAAGCAGAGTGAAGATTGAAGATAGGCTTCTGCAAAGTCTCGTTCTCTTGATTCTCAATTTGATTCGGACAATGCATGCGAGGAGGGGAGTTCAATTATCTGCGACAGGGTATACGCTAGGCAGACGGATTGTAGGGATCCAGGCTCGGGCTGTCGCAGCTTTCCTGTGAATATGCGGGAAATTTCAGCGAAAGGGAAGGTTGTAACGACTTTGGATTGTGGGATGGGGGTACGACGTCTGCCAGCGAGGTTCAACACTTCGAACAAATCAATACAGGCTTGGCAAAAAGCTTTAAGGGTCCATATCCTTACATCGATGCCTCGATGCAAGCAGCACTGCATCTATATCCGGGAAACACAAGCAACCCGACGGACTCACTGCATTTGGTTTCCAAAGCGGCCTGCTATACCGGATGCTGAGGCACGTGCTTCTGCATTCTTGTGGGGACAACGCGCCTACCATCCGTAAAAGAAATGCTCCGGCCAGTGCTGCCTTAGCAAATATAACTGTGGGTCTGATGCACGAGGTAGAGGGCCCATAGGGCCGGAAAACGTGTGTGTTGCCAACTATGACTTGCGGAAGTTCTGCAGGTGGGTGTAGAGTGTAGGGTCTTCGGATTCTTGACTGTGCTCCCCTGTTAGTTCTTCGCAAATGATGATGCTACTTCGAGCCATGAGAGGGCCGATTACTGGCAGCTGCTCCTGCGCACGGACGCACCAACCTGCCGCCCCCAATCTACAGCACTGGGCATCCTAAGCCCTAGTTACTAGGTTCAGGGTGAGAAACTTGCAAACCCTCAATAGTAGCTCGAGCCCGGCAGTGTGTCAGCGCGAGTCTAAACCACGCGACCCCCAGAAGGACGAAAGTCAAGTAAGTAGTCGCGCCCCGGCCCACGTGCCCTGACGCGTAGACCTCTACACCCGCAAAGCTCCACAAAAGGCAGCCTCAAAGGGGAGCTCACGATGCCACCCAGGACGGGATATGCGATTGGCTCCTCAGAGAAGCACTGCGGCTCCTCGCAGAACAGAATTGTGAGGGTTTCTACAAGAGTTTATAAGAAGGGTTTATATGGTCTCTGGTTTTAGGGTTCCGGGTGTCCCGTCATGAGGCGGAGTGCGAACACACTGTGCGGGAGGTCGTATCCACCTCCAGGATGCTGGGTTGTAAATTCTGCACAATGAAATAAACACGGCTTTGTCTTCTTATCCGCCCACTGTGCGCTTGCAGAGGCTACCAGCCAAAACACTGCCCCAATGTAACCATATAAACCTCTAGCCCAAAACCATCCAAACCTGACGGCCTCAACCCCAACACCCTGAACCCTAAAACCCTTTCCTCCGTAAGCCCTTAATCCTCAAAAAGAACCCTAAACCCTCAGCAAAAGCCCCGACACCGACCTCGGAGCGTCGTTCAGGCGGCGGGCTCGGAGCTGAGTCGATGCGTTGGCTTGTGCTTTAGTTTAGTATAGGGTTTTGAGTTTAGGGCTGACTGGGGTTTACTTGGACCCTAGAAAACCTTTTGTTTGAGGGTTCTTTATTAAAGAGTTCCTAATACAAGTCCTTAAGCATGCAGTTTCTTCTGGGTTAAGGTAGGGGCTCTCATGGCTCTTATAGGCTTCCTATAAGGGTTCCTTGTGGGTCACTGTAGGGTTGTTCGGGGCTGTACGGTTTGCACAACTTTACGTGGTTTACGCTTTTGACATGTCGGGGTTAGCGTTTTTAGAGGCTTGGGGTCCAGGGTTCTCTGGTTTAGCGGTCTGACCTTGCCTATTTCTCTTCTATTTGCTATACTTTTGGCGCTTATGAATGTACATACGTATATATATATATATGTATGTATATTAATGATGGCATTTTTGTTTTATGTGCGCATTTTCTCTTCCCCCAACCACCAAAATCTTCGGCTGTGGCTCTAGCTGGCTTAGGAGTCCACTGCCTTTGGCTCTCGGCATGCAGGGGTTGTCTGGGGCCTTCGACGGCTTAGCCTTCATTAACTTTTCGTGGAGGTGCGGGGTACCTTTAAGTGAGAGGAAAGTAAGGTTTCGGACTTCACCTCTTCCCAGTATGCTGTATGCTCATATGCAAAAACACAGTGCTTGTGTTGCCAAAGCACTTTCCACGGTTGCTTCGATTCGCCCATGGACGTAGCTGTTTCTAGGCAGTCTCCGGTTCTCGCTCTCGCTCTCTCTTCTTCTTCTCCCAGGCTTAAGGGGCGAGTTAAGGCTTTTACGGGCTCTCTCTCTCGCTCTCTCTCTTTCTCTCTTCTTCTTCGCTCTTGCTTGCACTGGCTCGCACCAGGCTAAAGGCTGGGTGTCCTCCCCGCCCTTGGTACTGTTGCTCCCGTCTCAAACCTATTGATTACTTCAAAACTCCTGTAGCACCTCGTCTTTTGCATTCGCCTTGCCGCCGACGTCTTGCGACGAGCGTCAGCTACGATTTCCTAGCACCTACCAGCAAGCTGATACGGCACTGATGTCAGGGGATGAACTGCTACTGCTTCGTCTTCTTCTTCTTCTTCGTCATGCTTGGTTCTACGAGGCCGTATTTGCACAAAAGACTTCCAGGCTCAGCCGGAAGAGAGGAACGTCGCGCGGCACAGACATGGCATGCCCCTGTAACATGTGTTGTGAAACCTGCTGAAGTTCTAAGGGCATGCACCTGCATGCAAAAGACAGTCACTGCTTAGGGCATAGCGCCGATGCCGTGACGATGGCTTTGGGATCCTTGTGTCGGACACGCGTACTGAACGGATGCGCTCAAAGCGGCAAGGCACCATTGAACAGCTGCATGCAAAAATCATATGCCTGCGTTTTGCTGAGGATTGCTTGCGCCTCTGCCGGGGCTGCTTGTTTAAAACAGCTAAAAGAAGCATGAACCCTGATTAGAGGGTTCATCTTCACAGCTGCAGCGTCCCCTCCTTTCTTTCGTGCGAGTAAAGATCTCAGGTGAGCTGTGTCTAGAAAACCATGCGAAGCAGTTCTGAAAGCATCTCGAGCAAAGAGAACGCTGAAGCTGCAATGCAGGCTCCTTGGCACGCAAATTGTAAATGCCCCAGGCCACACATGCATCACAAAGTCCTGTAGTGCCGAGCCATTAGCATAATCTGCGTCAAAATCCGCTTGTCGGCGGACCGGTGCCACCATCCTCCTTCGCTAGTTCGCATGCAATACTACCCTGCAGAAGTCTTGGCGATTCTGGCGCTCACACTCGGATCGAACTGTAGCATTAGGATCATTAGGTCTCATGCGCTGACTGGCTGACTCGTAATGATGTGTGTGGGTTTGGGGGCCTCAGACCTCGGACTTAGCACATCACCGCAACTACTGCAGGGCACTCCACTCAGGCTCCAGGATTGGCTGACAACAATGACAACGACGTGGAGGTAAACAACTATGACGATGATAATTTTCATAAATGTACACATGTAAACCCCCCACACACACATGACGCATGCACAAACTATTGGTATTAGTGCGTCTACCGCCAAGAAATTCCCCACTTGTCCTCCATCCGTACTTCGAGCTAAACCGGTGTGATGCATGCGGACACACTATTCATTTGAAGTGAAAATCTACACCGCAGTCGGATTCTCCTCAGGACTCAGAAGCATGGTCTCTGACCCAGCTGTCTAGTTGATGCTCTTCAAAATGTAAATAAACTAGCCATAATATGCGTATATATATATATGTACATATACTAAAAATGATATTTATATAGACTATGACTACAAAGCCTTATTACATTCTCTTCTATTACAGCCTTTTTCTTTCTAGGCACATCTATTCCAATACAGAATATTAAGTTCTTACAGCTTTTTTGTATTCAGTTCTATTCCAATATATGTCTGTATTCAGTTCTATTCCAGTATATGTTACAATACTAGATTATGCTCTATAACCTTACGTATTCGAGCACGTCTATTACATCATACCTCATGTTATGGCGTATTGCGCAATACTATTTCATGCTGTGTCGTTTATCTATCATGTAAAACCACGTTCTATCCTATTCTACTCTATTCTGTTCTATTCTACCAAATCATAGTGTGCAGCAGTATTTCAATATTTCATGTCACACCATAGCATAGCGTATGATTTCCTGTCAGGCACTCTTCTGTGCGATCCTAAAATGCTATATTTCCAACATATGGAGTCTCTATTCTCTTCGAGTCTACTCTAGTAGATTGTATCATAATGAATGTTTCTTTGGTTAGCATACTGTTATTCATCTGAAAGTATGCTATATTATATGGTATATCATATCATGTTGTAGCATATTATGTTTTATCAAATCTCATTCTTCCATTTCATATCCTGTTATCATATAATACCACATAGCAAGTCATGCTATGTTCTGTGTATCAAACTGTCCTTTGATAAAGTACCTGCATGGTAAGAGAATTCCACTATGTTCTACTTTGTTTCGCAACATGCCATACTATCTTCGCTTATGATATGTCATTTTGCTATATGTTTTAATGATGTTTGATGTATAACCACATCTACTTAATCCATACCAGTACTTTTATATTGCATCATAATATCTCTTCAGTGTGGTATATTTATATTTCAATATTATCCTTGTCGTAGTATATTGTATTATAGAAGGCAATAATATATTTCTGTCCTCGACTAAGTTATACTGTATTATGTTAGCCTGCATCCTCCTTTACAAACAAATTTCTCAAAACCACGACTAAGATTTATTCTTATACCAAGCGTACTGTACTATTTAACTGCAGGCTGTACTGAGGCATATCAAAACGATTGTAGGTCATAGCTCATCATATATTATTATATACTACGTTGTGTTGTATTGTCTCTTGTTATGTCATACGGTACATTAAAGCTATTTTAATTATTATAGTTGTTCTATTGTCTTGTACCGACTGAGTCTCGAGTTTTACTGCGCTTCACCACAGAGAAAGCAGCGAAATGCCGCAATATTTGGGCCCTTGCGAGGGGTACTATTCAGGACCTCATATAACGGTTCCTGAGTGGGGGTTCTGGTAAGCAGCTCTACCAGCAGACATACTTCCAAAGATGTTAGACTTAGCCCGTCGGCGACTTCGGACTTGCAATACCAATTGCTGGATAAAGCCCAAGAGTTCTTTTCTGGACGCCGACTTGCTACGAAAGCGAGCTCCCAAATTCAGAACAGTATATGCAGGATTTATGGTTGACCGCTCAGGCATATCTAAGCACTTGAAGAAGCAGTTCGGGATAGTTGGGCAGAGAGTGGGTCTGTTTTTCAGCCGAAGCCTTGTTTGCCCCAGTGGAGCTGAACCTGATGTTGCACTAGCTGAGACTATTCGGCACTTCGGTGCAGCAGCGTGGGCTCATGCGGTCGGAAGCCGCCTTGGACACAACTGACGCAACTCTGCTTCTTTAGGATCTCGGGTGATACTGACTGGAGTGATACTGCGAAAAGGACTGCTACCGAAGGATAGTATGTATCCATCTTCTTGCTAGCTAGCTGGTGTTGTGGCTACAGCTAGCAGTACTCTGCCTGATCTACCAGCGCTTTGATTTGAAAACAACAGAAACCCCATCATCACCATCGTCATGGGTGCATCATTAGCGTCATCATCACCATCGTCGTCATCATCGCCATCATATTCACCACCATCATCTTCTTCACGATGCAAAACATCATCACGACCACTATCACTATCATCTAGGCCCTTCGCCATGATCAAAGCCATGACGTCATCCTGGCCGATTGTCGCCAAGCCAATGGCCCCGAACCAGAATCTTGATTCAGATGATGATGATGATGTTGGTTGGTGGTCATTATCACCAGCAGCCCCAAACACGAAATCCTCAGCCCCTTCCCGGAAAACCTAAGTACAAAAGCCAGTCTATGACCTCAGAGGCGGACTCAAAGCCAGTCGTGCGAGCAAGCTGTGTGCAAAAGCTGCGATCATCCACCACCTTGGGGCGTCTCTGGGTCGGCTACTCCCAAATCCCTCCGACACCCAGAATCCCAATCTCACTATCTGCACCAGTCAAGCAGGGCAAGTAAGCGCCTGTAGAACTCTTATTAGGTTCAGCGGCCCAAAAAGAACAGCTTGTAAAGATGTGGTCAGAAACAGAAGCTCCGGAAATTTGATAAGTAGAGGCTGCCAGAACTCGAGGTCTTGAAACGCATCTCAATGTGGACGAACAGATAGCTCCACGAAACCCTGTTTCGTCAGGACTACACGGAACGTTAAGAGTGCACTGATCCGAAAGTCTCCTCCAAACTTGACACGTCGTTCCATGCACCCGCCCAAAAAGGTAGGATCGCAGATCTGCAGCGGAAGCACCATGGTCAGCGACCCGCTTCGGAGAGCATTCGTCGAAGTTCCTGGATACACTGGAACTGAACAAGCACGGCTTCGATAATCTGTTTGATATCGTTGTACTAGACTATCTTACTGTAACGAAAAACACTGCTATGGTATACTGATGGAGCAACCTCGGCCACCGAGCCGAGGCCAAACGTCTGTGACGGTTTAGGCTTCATGGGGCCCAGGTGTAAAGCTTCAGCTTAGAGCCGAAGACGGCCCAAGTCCAAATTCGAAAAGGGTCTGAATCATGTAATGGTTAATCGGGTGATCTCCCCTATGTTATGGTACTCGTAGAGCTGCACTGTAGCACTAGAAACAAATCTGTTCAACACATGTTACATGTAAATTCTTCAGTTCTTTAGAAACGAACCAGAGAGGCGTCGGCCAATGCACGCAAGACCGGCAAAATCCTAAACGCTGCCTTTAAAACGTACCCAAAGCACGGCGGTGTCCTGGACCTCGACCGAAGCGGAGTTCGCGGTGTTTGGGATGCCTCTTGCATTGGTCGGTTCGGTCTCAACAAGATTTCTACTGTAGCGATCTGAGCTGCATCGGGCCATGTGGCACTATGCCTTACTTACGACACTAAGAGTCACTAAGAGCGACCAGCTGGGCAAATATGGTTTATAAGCACCTGGAGACAAGATTTGCAGGGCCACAACAAAGACCAGCAGCATCTATGAACGCCTGCTGCCAAGCCGGTACAGTATATACTCTTCTGTAACAGCTGGTCTCACAGCGCAAGAGCATGACGCTGTAACTGTGCTCAGGCCGCGGGCGACTAATGACTAATGAGTACTGTATGCCGCACGCAGATCTCCAGGCCTTCGGGGTGTTCAGCTCCATGGATTGCGAGCGGCCTTTCCTTTGATGTCATGTAGCAATGCGTCAATAGGAACGATCTCTCATACAAAGGCGGCGATGGTGCCCCATAAGTTTACATCCTGGCCTTCAATGAGTTTGCAGACAGGCCGCTCCATCATGTCCATGAACTCCTCAAAATCGATCGATCCATCGCCATTCTTATCGATTTCTTGCAGCAGCTCCTCTCCGAAAGACGTGTCTGCTGAATCTGACCCGCTGCTTAGCCAGGCAACCTTACGCCAGCTTTCTGTCTTTTGCATTCATGCCCCAGGTATTCTTTAGCAGGAAACCGCGGAGCCCGATTAGGGTCACTCCTGTTACATTGCCAGTGTTAGTCGAGGCTTGCCGGCTACCTGCATCCGAGGTCCTAGGTCCGAGGGTCGTTCGGATCCAAGTCGCTCAGCTTTTCTTCTTCTATTGGGCCCAGGAAAGCCCAAAACTAGCTCTAAACTCTTCGAGGCCGAAGGGAGCTCCGAGCCTCCGAACTGAAAGGTGCCTCAAATTCGAACTCCCCCCAAAGATGCCAACGCCCAAGCTACAGGCCATAGGGGTGCCTGCCTCAAATCTCAAATCACCTGCTCTTGGGAGACTGCAACTCTACTCAGCACGACTGCTTGAAAGCTCTGCCGAACCGAAAAGCCCCACTTTCACTTTCAGTAGGCTCCAACCATCCCTGGATGGGCCTCGGAGGTTCGGCCATCAAGCCTTGGCCAGGAGAAGCCCAAATAAGCTGGGTCTATACATAGCTTAGGCTTAGGTTTCTTCGTTATTCGTTTCTTTTTTTGCCTCGCACCCCAGCTGACAAAGTCGCAGCCCAGGGGCTTTTCCACCCCATTCGGGTCGGCTTCGGGGTTCAGGCTTCCGGTTCCCTTTGTGGCTCCGGTCTTGCAGGGTCATTTTTGAGAGCATAGATCCGGGCAGCAGCAAGGTTTAGGATATCTTGGCTCTGTTGCCGCTTGCGATCTTCTTCGTCCCAAAATTGCCGAGCACAGCGTCTACAGAGGAGATTGATTGGCTTTCCAGGGTCCCCAAAATTGTATCAATTTCGGCGAGTTGGCAAGGGAAATGCCATGTGTTTCGGCATTGTAGACAGGGCGCTCGCGAAGCGCCTTCCCAATGCCCCAGCACGAAGCGTTGAGTGCTGTGTTTGGCTTGTCTTGTGTGAAGAAGCATGTTCCTCGTGTACCAAGAGATGTAGTGCGGATAATTTGCTCCGACTTCCACCGCGTTTGAGCCGTGCCCCTGCGCCTCATCTACGAAACCAGGCCGATCCTGTTCCAGCGCACGCCCCGCCCAAATCTCGAAGACCAGAACCCTTTTGGCAACAGGCCTTCGTTGGCCAGCGGCCGGTCCAGTCAAACACATACTGCCCCCAAACCAAATTGACCTAACTCTGAGCCCTGGCATCCCCAAAGCAAAGGAGCTCGATACCCCCTTTCTCTGTCTAAGCAGCACTTCCTCCATGCCGCCATCCTCCAAAATTTGCTTGAGCTCATCGACAGTGATGAGGCCATTGCCATCCTGGTCAAACACCTGAAGCGCATGGGCCTAGTAAATTCGCAAGGCTGTCGAAATCTCTCGGGAATCTCCCTGGATGGATTGGACCAAACCGCATTAGAACATGCGCGTGGTGTTGGACCACTGGTGTTGAGAACCTCACAGCCCAGTGCCATATAACAGCCAGGAAGCACTAAAGGCTGCCCAGCAAGCATCCCGCTGGAGATACAGTCTCTTGTCCAGCGTCGCGGCCAAGAACTCCTGGGCCACTTGAAGATATAATATTCCGGTGAATTTAGGGGCCTTAACATTCGAATAGGGTTTTGGGGCCCATTATACCATAATTATAATGAGGACCCCCCCCCCCCAAAAAAAAAAAAAAAAAAAAAAAATTTTTACTTTTTTTTTTGCCCCTCAATTATTCTACGCTCTCTTCTTGAGAGCGTGATGNCAGCGTACTATAGGGGCCGAAATAATTAGCAATACATTTTCTCTTTTTTTTTTTTTTTGGGGGGGGGGGGTTACTCTTAAAATAAGGGTTTAAGGGGGACACAAACCCACTTTAAATATATGTACCCCTAAAACATAAAGTGTTTGCGCGCAACACTAACACTATAAAAAAGAAGGTCCCCCCCCCCCCAAAAAAAAAAAAAAAGAGAAAATGTATTGCTAATTATTTCGGCCCCTATAGTACGCTGGCTGAACATGTCTGGGAATTGCTGTCAGCAGTTCAGACAGAAAGGGTTGAAGGCACGCTGCAGTGTAGTCGATCTGCCCACTGCCGTCAGCATCCACGCCTCTTCGTGCAGTGAAGCCAAGAAGCCCCCTCAAGCTCTGAATGAGACATGAAAGTCAGCAGGATCCGGGAGAAATGCATGAAGATCCCGGATTGAGGGCATTCCGCTCTCCACCCCTGCCCCTGCCTTCCATGATTGCAGCGAGGTCGATGTCCTCGCAGGATTGTGGGCTGCAGTCGCTGGATGAAGAGCAGGAAAGGTTGTGCGGCATTTCGAAAGCAACGCAGCAAGTCTTAACTTCGTGCGCTCTGTAGCTTTCAAGTGGGGCTTGCGAAAATCAAGGGCAGGATCCGGCCAGAAGCACAACAGCAACTCACCCATCTAACCATGTCGCCGTTGCCTTTGAGGGAAACGCGATAGCAATCAATTCACTCAAGTAGACATCCCAATTGATCACAAAGCTAGGACAGTGGCGGTCGGAGTCGTGCCGGGGGTGTGGAGCCAGAGGGTTAAAACGGTTGTCAGCAGTGGGGAGTTTCGTATGTGCTCTCTCTAGGCGTGGGAAAACAACGCAATGTCGAGGAAACTCAAGTAGACCGACAACTGCTCATACTGTTATCACCAGCCGGCTACACACTACATACTGCATGCTGCGTAGTACCTATCACATACTACATACTACAAACTAGTACGAGTACTATCGTAACTACCAGAACTAGTACTCGTGTTCTAGTACTAGCACCAGTACTTGTACTAGTACGTGTACAGTCCTGCTACTAGTACTGCTGCACATCCCTTTTCAGATAGCTAAGAAGGGTCTAATCCATTAGAAAGTCCTTGTGCTTGATGTCTGCTTTGGTGATGCCGTCCTGGAGCTCCTGCGGCTTGCAGTAGCTCGAGGACCCGAGCTCGGGCTGACGGGATCGAGATGCAAGTCTGCACGGCACCCGTAAGCAATGGCTCCTCCAGCGTCAGGAAGCCATCGCCATTCTTGTCCAAGGCTTTGAAGACATCCCTCGGCGGTGGGAAATCCATGAAAGCTGTTCGTCAATTGCCACGCAGCTGCACTGCTGCAAAACGCTTCGTGTTGAGGGTCGACTTTGGTGGGCTACTAGTATCATGTTGGCTCTGCAGATTAGGCACCTCCGGGCAAACTCTCCGAGTTTAATTCTGAAGGTAATGTCAAAGAGATGCCGCAAATCCGAGAAGCCCGAATCTAGAGCGAACACAACAGCCTAAGGGAAAAACCGACCACATCCCTGTAAAAACGAAGTCTTCAGAATAACTCACCCCCGGGCAACCCCCCAACCGCCTCAAGTCTGCAATCTGCGCTTCGTTCATCTGCCCTGGCCGAAAGCTTGGGATGCCGGGTTCAGGAGTAGGCCCGCTGGTACAGAGAAGGAGGTCCTTCCTGAAATACACACAAAGGAGAACCCAAGGAACCTGTCAAATACGACCAAGCCCACCCAATTGAACGAGGTCTCTGAACCCTAAGCCCTGAACCTACCAACTACAGGGTTGGCAGAACAAGGAGTGACAGAGGGCAGCAACCCTGCTGGCCGGTTGGTACAACCACGACGAAATCAAACCGCACAGATCTTTCTTCAATGAAATAGTCTATTATGGTAGGTTACGCTTACATTGCAAACTACAGGTGAAGTGTAACATTTTCTCATTATGGTATAAAATGCAAAGGGTAATGCGGTTCTGCTACCCTGAATCGAACTGCGGAAATACGGTGATCATGAAGAACTGTTGGTGTGAGTCCTACCAAAGCCTTCGTGCCAAATCCCGGACTACGATCCTGCGCGCAGAAAAATCAAGAGACCACCCCCGCACAAGAACACTACCTTCAACGTCATGGCTGGCGAAGAAATGTACCGAACCTAACCACTTGTGACAAGTGGAAGCTTTGTTTACACAGCCTCAGACCCACAACTATCTCATGTCTGATGCATATACATATATATATATATATATAGTATATATGTATGTAACACTGTATGTATGTATGTATGTGGATCTGAGAAAGGCCACGTCGTGGGTAGTCGGATGGAGGTATGGCTCCGGAACAGCGCACACACGATAAGGCCTGGTTTGGGACTTCGAAGAGTCCGCGGACAAACATCCCTGGTTTCACTACCTTTCACTTCAGAACTCTGACTCTAAACCCCCTTACCATAGACCACCTTAACCGGGAACACAACCATACAGAACTTCCAACAAACGCACACAGGCCTGCGATAATATTCAGGGCAGCCTTCTTGAGTCGGTTCTGTGACCTCCCACGTAGGTGTTTGGGAGATTGGGATGCTTCGGTAAGCTTGGGAGAACACTGTGGGTTTCCTGCTCTTGCCGTGGACACAGTTTCAATACACGAGTAGGTCTCCGATGCTCTTTGGGGTTTAGGACATAGTACTAAAAGCCGTGTTTCGCAACGTTTCTCGATTCTCAGCCACAAAGTTTTCGTCAGGAGCAGGGGCTCAGAAGCTCAAAATGCCTCCCGCAACCATCTCATAAAACAAAGGGCAGCGCATAGGTTGAATAGATGCGAGACCTAACTAGTACTAGTCGAAATCGTTGTTTTTTGTGGCAGTATGTCGCAGTGGGTCGTAAGAGAAGGAGGAGGAGGAGCGTCAGCAGCAAGAATCAACAGCAATAAACAAAGCTAGATCTTGCAAAGCAGAGAACAACCACCACTGCAATGACTCTGCCTGAAGGAGCGGAGGTTCAACAGCTGGTCACCTCAGAAGTCTTGAGGCCAATTCACAGTCACTTCTTTCTTATATCTCGATGCAGTTCTGCGAGCATGCTTAGACTCTATGGCTGGAGGCAATACCCGTGTGTACGTACAGGCTCCTGCCTTGGACAGACACACATAAGATGTGCGTGCTGATGTGCTTGTATGAACAAGCAAGTGAACAAGTTCAACAAGACGTAGTAAGAAAGTTTCAGCAATGAAGTAGCGCAGCTGTCTTACATGTATAGGCGAACGAGACAGTGGCCACAAAGAGAGACAAAGAGAGAGCGAGAGAGAGAGAGCAAGAGCGAGCCACGATGCCAACCAGAACGACTCACAGATTAACCACATATTATGTAAGCAAGTTTGTCATGATTTATGAAGCTCCCGAACCACTTCATGTCCCGGTGGCGTCAGTTGGTTGAGGATTGACTCTGAAGCTAGGCATGCATGTTTCTATTTAGGTGATAATGCCTCCACACGTGCGAAGAAGCAGGGTAATTAAGGACTTGGAAAGCAACCTGCCCACGGACAGATAAGCTCTCAGAAAAGTTGGCCATGCCTGCCGTCTCTGCACACACACACACACACTTCCAACAACAGCCATCTTACGATATGCGAGGAAGCCCACAAATGTGCGAAACTGAAAACGAAATTTTGCACACAACCATGCTGAAGCACTTCCAGATGCTACGCCTGAAGAACCCTGAGGAGGCGCTAAGGCTAAGGGGCTGCAGAAATTCTGGCAAACTCTACATGCCGCCCACAGCACCGTGCAGCGACACGTCCGCTGCTCGTGGCGCTCTTTGCACGATCCAGGGGTCGTCAAGCGCCTGTCTATGTTTCGGCTCAGAGGCAAGGAATTTCAGAACTAAAGGTCCTCCGGCAACCGACCAGCTGATTTTACTCTGCGCCTGCTTGGACGTGTATCTGTGCTCCGGATCCAGCTTGATCAACTGAGAGATAAGCTTCTTCGCGTCCTGGGGATTCGGGCTCAACGATTTAAGGCCGTGTTCGGTACGAATGCCTGGACCGTGATTAATTAAGTCATTCATGCAGCAGCCACCTTTGCACCACAGGTCTTGCAGCTGGTGGCAATGCCACAAAGCAGATTGCACTAGATGGAAGGACTCGAGCCTAGACCCGAAACAGACCATCCCGCATTCTGAGGACACCCTAAGCTTAGTCGTATGAGATCCTCCCTGAAACCAATTCTTAACACACACACACACAAAGAATTCCCCCAGTCCTCCGACACGAACTTCCAGTCTTTCGAGTCAAAAGTGTAGAGGCCTTTCCTCACTTTGCTCAAGACCTGCCGCGGCCCGTCAGCACCGAGGCTCTGGGTTGAGGAATGCAGTTCTAGTAGCAGCAGCACTAGTAGTAGTAGTAGTAGTAGCAGCAGTAGTAGTAGTAGTGGTAGTAGTAGTAGTAGTAGTAGTAGTAGTAGTAGTTTTAGCAGTAGCAGTAGCAGTAGCAGCAGCAGCAGCAGTAGCAGTAGCAGTAGCAGTAGCAGTAGCAGTAGTAGTAGTAGTAGTAGTAGTAGTAGTAGGAGTAGGAGTAGTAGTAGTAGGAGTAGGAGTAGGAGTAGGAGTAGAAGTAGGAGAAGTAGTAGTAAGTAGTAGCTATAATAGGAGGAGGAGGAGGAGGAGGAACAAAGCCAATGCCAACCTAGCGCCTAGCGCACCTAGATTTATGATACGCGCGGACCAGCATCGCACAACGTCCTTTGCCTGAGTGTCAGGTGTTAAACCTTGCCGGGGAAAATGGAGAGTACATTTCCCGACTGTATCGCTTCTTAGTTGGTCGGGGGACTCGCACTGAAGGCATTAAGGAACCCCATGCCCATTGCACCTCCTGGTCCGTCTTTCCGTAGAAGGGCGGATATCCGCACAGCCTTGGATTATGAGCTGGTGGGCATCTGCGGTGCTATGACGCAACACAATCGAACATAATCAACCCTGTAGAAAGGATTGTAGTGCATAGCCGGCATAGCCTACAGAGCCGGCGCGGAAGGTCAGCACAAACGATTCCGTCTGGCAAAACCGAAACTGCAACTCGTAGTTTCGACAATTACTGATTGCATTGGCTACTAAACACAAGTCGCAGAAGGCAAGGCCCTGTAAGTGCACTTGTACGTACTCCTGATGTGTGCTCTGGGCTACCAGAGAGGTGCAACATGCGCAGCCCAAAACCAATTGCATGGCAAGCTGCATCGTGTACATGATAACTCCACAGCTCCAAATGTCACAGGACTTGTCGTACCTGACTTCAGGCTTTCGCATCTTGTGAAAGTCTTGCCAGCACGTCTTCCCGGACAGCCTGTCCCGAGCACGTGATCTGTCAATCGTGTCTATCTTCCCCTCAGCATCCCAAAACAGGCCTACCCTAGCCCGTGAACAACCCGCCGCTCCCAGCGCACCGGCCCTGGAGAACCTGTGGCGCCACATAATACGGCGTGCCGGCCTGCACAGCTTCCACTTTTACGAGTAGGGCTGGCTGGGCAATGCCGAAGAGTAACATCGGGGCCCTAAGAACTAGAATGAAGTATAGCAGTTCACCATTTACCATATCAGTAGCATTGAAAACGAGTGATAGAACGTCGGAGATTTTGTCGGGCGCCTTAGGTCCCTTGCTCCCGGAGGTAGTGAGTGTCGAAGCACAGCTTCACTCAATCCTCTTCGATGCTTCAAACTGCACCTATCAAGTAACCCTCGTCAGAGCAAGCAAGCATCCGGATCGCAAAAAGGCCCAGAGTCCCAGAGCCTTTGTCGTCATGTGAACACCGTCTTCAAAAGCTTTGGAGAGACCGAAATCGATGATCTTCAGGACGTTCTTGTCGATTGGGCCTGCCACAATAGTTGTCGACCGGGGTGGGGGGGTCCTTTGGGTCTTTTCTGGCAGTAACCCGGGTTTGACAAGCTGGACAAAGTTGATGGGTCCATAGAGATGATGGTGACCTCATGCTGACGGTTCGGGTGAAGCGGAAGGTGGAACAAACATCATCAACAACATCATCCGCATCGTCATCGCTTCGATCTCGATGAGCCCATGCAGTTACCGAGATTGTTGTGACCAAAGTGTCGAAGTTGCTGCGAGTATCCAACCATCACAGCTACGCAACACACATCTGGAGGGCACCGTAGGCTCCAGCACACGTATGATGAAATGCAACAGGCACTCAAAGACACATACAAACACCTACCCGCAAGCCTTTCGTCAGGAAGAGGAAATTCTCGGGCTTGAGGTCACGGTGGCAGACACCGCTTGTGTGCATGTACCTCGGCACCAGCCAAGGCGTCTGAAGGTCTGCGACCAGTCTGAAACATCCGCCAGTCCTTCCCCAGTACAGTATGTACAGTCTCAAACAAACAAACTTTGGGCAGAACAATTGTTGACATCTGCACGGCTGACTTATGCAGGATTTAATATGTCGTCCACCTTGAGTGACACGAGTGGTTTGGTGGTGGTGCGGTTCGTCGTTCGGGGGGCAGTGGTAGTGGTGCTGGAGGTGGTGGTGGATCCTCTTCATAGTATCACCGGCCTGATTTTAGCACCCACGCGGCACGACATGACCAATCGTGATTCCACGAGAAACTCGCACGGTCAGTTGGATTGTGGCCGAGGAGCAACACTGCAGAAAGCATCTGTTGAACCACGATGGCGCAATCCTGTCGACACCCCCTGCCACACCCCCCCACCACTCCGCAGGAAGGAACTCCATTGCAAAGGATTCCCAGCCCAGGGCACGACCACAGCAAATGCTACCACCACATCCGGAATATCAGCACAGTAAAGCCCACCAAAGCTGCTGCTCTCTCCACTGCAACCACAACAGCAATACCAAATGCTACTTCCGCAACTGCTGCTGCTACTGCTGCTGCTCCTGCTACTGCTGCTACTGCTGCAGCTACTGCTGCTGCTACTGCACTGCTACTCATACTCCTCCTGCTCCTCCTCCTCCTCCTGCTACTACCACTATTACTACTGCTACTACTACTACTACTAGTGTTACTTTGTATTTATTCATCGGACCTCTTCAGTCGCATCCCGACGATAACATACGGGCCGCAAGACCTACGGGCGCACCTTCTCCGTGAAATGTCCTGCCTCAATGATGCGGTCGAAAAGCTCGCCTGGCATCACATGCGTTTCAAGAGATGAACACGGATCGGACAGAGAATGACAATACTGACTGCTACGTATTCTTCCCTGTATCTGCAAACCGCGGACGAAAAGCTTTGGCTTGCAGGCGAAGGATTTGGCAGTCGCGATGTTGAGTGTGTAGACAGCGTGAGGTTTGATACTGGGCTGTGGAGCCCGGACACGGCAGGCTTTGCTGGCTTGTGAATGTAGTAGAGCAACACCGTGGAAGCCAAACTAGTCCGGTCGTGCCCAAACCATTGCACGCACACGTGCCTCCTTGACAAAGCTCCATGACCAGGAAGATCTGCTTCCGGTCCTGGCTTTTGAGCCGCAACCCCCAGCCATCACAAGGCCAAATCGGGAGGTCAGAGTCTGGACTACAGCCTGCAACATCTTGCATTCGGAGAAAGGGCCTCGAAGGTCTCGAAGAGCTTGATGATGTTGGGGTGGTCCATGGACTTCATGATGTTAATTTCCTGCGTGTTCTTCATTCACTCCGGTATTTGGCTTAGCGAATCAGGAACGCGCGCGCCGCGCGCTCCCTCTCTCTCTCTCTCAGTCTCTTTCTCTCTATCGCTCTCTGTCTTTCTTTCTTTGTATCTGTCCCTCTGTGTGTGCACGGATAGAATATGTATGTATGTACATGTGTGTGTGTTTGGCACTCGCTCTCGACAGAGTCAGGCGAGGTTTGGGGGTAATGTACGTGTACATAATATACAAATATTTACACATTACATTGACATTTACTCCCAACCATGAAGACTATGAGAGCATTGTGGGAACTCGTCGCGGGCAATCTGCAAATCGCGAAAGCAGCAAGCAGCCCTGATCCCACTCATCACTATCCCTCGCTGCCCTTGTGACTTGTTCTCAAACTAGCAAAGTAATTTTATCTCTCTCGTGATGCCCTTGTGCGTAAAGCTTGGAATATGTCCGGGCCGCTGACTCAAAGCGACAGTGATACTTCCGAGCCTACATGCCCCGCAGGCTGCCCAGCAGCCACAGTGTCTTTCTAGAACTTCATTGGACACTTTGTCTGCTCAGCTTCAGCCTGGACCCCTGCAAGCTGCAGCCCCGACCTACCGACGCTCCACTCAAAATGAAAAAACTTCCAAGGCCAAGACGAGACCCGGAACTAGGGGCCTTAATCATTAGAATAGGGTTTTAGGGCCTATATACTATAATTCTAATAAGGAACCTCCAAAATAGTCTAGGTATTTATTAAGGCCCATATACTAGGCCCGGCGACCCCAACCATCGACCGGCACCTGCATGAAGCGCTCCACATGTTTGATGTTGCCTGGGGCCACAGGTTGGAGAAGAAAACACAAACCTGTGAAGTCGGGGTCCGAGAAGGTGTAGGAGAAGAACTAGAAGTGCAAGAACAAGTAGAGACGAGGTAGAACCAGCAGCAGCAACTACATGAGCGATATGTGCAATTGCCGCTTATCTTGAGTATTTCTTCAAGCAGGGCTCGCACCTTGTTATGGATACAGCTGAGTCCTGAACGCTAGGCTGAACCCCATCCGTATCCAAGGAACCCTTTGACATGGTTTTGACCGCGCGCTCCACATTGGTCTGCTGATGCACGCCGATGGCCACGGAGCCATAAGTGCCCTCGCCGATCTTCTTCGAGTCCAGCCTGAGGGAGACTACAGTAAGTTTGGGGGAGATGCGTGACACTCTGTCATTTGAAAACTGTATATTAATGCGCCAACTTCAATCGTTTGAAACTCTTACTTACGCTTGACTACATTTGTGACGAGAGTTCGCGATGTTTGTGCAGCTTTTTTTCGTGGCAACAAAGAATCACGTGCAAGCCCGCACTCCAGATTTTATGTTGACTCCAAACAGCTGGTGCCAGCAACGTAAGGGATCCCCCCACACCCCCATGCGCGGAAACGTTGAATCTGACAGGAGCCGAACCTCATGAACGGAATTCATAAGACTAAACCCAGTCCAGATACTTGTAGAACTCTTTGATCTGGCCAGGATTGCTGAGAATGAACTGCCGGCGGTTGATGCCGTCTGCCTGCGCTTGAGCTTGATGTGTGGCGATATTCAACTCGCTGGTCAACATGTCCATCATGAAACATCATGTTTCGTTCTTCAAGCACTAACACCTCCACCACTGCTGCTGCCACCACGAGCACTACTACTACTACTACTACTACTACTACTACTACTACTACTACTACTACTATACTACTACTACTACCACTGCTACTGGTCCTCGTGTACTCGTACTAGTGACTAGTACTAGTACTACTGCTGCTGCTACTACTGTCAAGTAGCAGTCTACTAGTACGGCTGCTACGACTACGGCTACCACAAAAACGACTGCTACTAGCACGGCGACGACGTCGACAACAACCGCTGTTACCATTAGTACGGCTACGGATGCCACGTACACTGCACTACCAAGCCCAGGTCTACAACTGCGAAAATATCCACGACAAGGGGTCGCGCGCAACCGTTGCAGGGTGCGGCAGCTGCAATATTGCCAACAGGAATGTTGCAGGTCAGAATGGCGATGATCATGATAGTGAGAGAGGAGGTTGCCGACCAATGCAGGGCAACGGATAGAAGAGTTATCACATCAGTCGCGAGGGAATCGGGGTTCATGCATGATGCACGAGCGCACGTGGCAGAACAGTCTCCTAATTGCTATGACAGCATACTCTCGGACCACTGACCGCCTTAATCTTTCTGTATTTAAATGGATCTTAGCCATAGCCTACAAGTGAAACTGAAAGGGCACACCAACATGCAGGTCTGAAGTCCTTCATTCTCGAATTGGTGGAAGCGGTGCCGCTGCCCTTGGCATCCGTCTGCATTGCCAACGACATCAAGGTCACGATGCACAACTGCGCATGCGAGATTAGAAATTTGCAAGTTGGACTGGGGCTGATCAGGGTAGAAGCAGGCACAGTCAGGCCCACCTCTACTCCCTTAATTCTGCTGCCTGCCGTTTCCATGACAGTTTTTTTCGTTAGTCGGAATCCTGCATGCCAAGCATCGCCAGGGTAGCCGCCATTGGCCTGCCACGTGCCGACAAGGCAACTGTGTCGGAGTCCGCTCTGTCCCTTCCGCTGCAAGCATGAAGTCAATCGCAGGCACTCGGCGCATGTAAAAAAGGAAAACATGAGGCGTCTTTACCCAACGACGGTCGGGCTGCGCACTGGCCCCGTGGCTACAGTGCGTATCATCACGATGCACACCAATCGGAAGGGAAGCTTCTTCTCATGCATATTTCGAGTCCTAAGATGTTTGCCCAAACACTACAACCACCCGCGGTCGGGCACGTGCCTGGGCTTTGTCGTCAGGGGGAACCAAGCCTAGGCAGAAAAGGTGAAGAAAATCGGTAATCTTCTGTTATTGGAGGCCGATGACTTGAAAAGCTACAAGCCCTGAGGCCCTGCAAGCCACTTCAGCCCCAAAAACGAAATCCTTCAACCAAACCGGACCCTAACCCTAAACCCTAAAACTGTAAAATCTTTTTTCAAATGGCCTGCTGCTGTAAAATGTTACAACCCTAAACCTGCACTTGCCGAATGGCTGTGGCTTCGCGCCGCTGGGCTCTTCCCGCCACATGCGCCTCGGCCGACTCCATCACACTTCTTTTTGCAAAAAGCTTCAGGCCTTAAGGTTCAGGGGGAGTTTCTATAAGCGCTTTCTCAGGGTATAGGACGGTTCGGAATAGGTACCATCTGCACTTTCAACTTTGTTGAAATTCGGGTGTCGGCTGTGGGAGTACTGCAAACTCAGTCGGCAGTGCTCGAGGCTTGGGCTTCCAGGTTTACGATGTGTTGACCACCCAAAACCCTAACATAGGGGCCTTAATAATTAGAATTGGGTCTTGGGGCCCATCATACTTCTAACTACAACAAGGACCCCAAAATAGTATAGGTAATTATTAAGGCCCCTGTATTAAACTCATACGAGCGGCCCATGTCTCGCGGCTCTTGCCCAGGGCTGCAAGGCCCGGGCTCTTTACAGAAGCTGCAGCCGATCAGCAAAGGGCAAACGGGAGGGGTTTCGGCGCTCACACTCGGACAATCCAGGCGAGGCATGTGGTTCGAGGTCTGAAGAGTGAAACTACACTAGCAGGGAGCATGTCACGACGGGAGGGGTTTAGGGTTTAGGGGAGGCCTTGCTTTTCGAAGCCAGACCCTATACCCCGAAACCGAAAGTCCCAAATCCTAAACCACAGTCACGAAGAGCTGGCCTTGTTAATTATGAATCAGAACTGTGTGAGGGCCTCTCCAGGTCGTAGCACCACAAGCAGTGCGGAGGACTTCCAGATGGTTCCCTGATTCCACCAAAGCGTAACACGTAATGCCGGTATTATGCTGCATTGCATTGTATCGTATCGGAATTGTTGTGATACTAGGTTGCTAACCAGCGCAACTGGCCATGCTGCACTGGAGTCTAGGACCTGATAGCGACATGGACCCACATATATTGTGGTGCCGTAGCACCACAGCATTCATCCTATCAAGAGGGGCAGAACAAACGAGGCACCATTTATCCGATTCAGATAATGCGCATGCCACTTGTTTGTGCCCCTGCACAAGGCACCTATACGAAAGACTTCGGGGAGGCTGGCATCCCATACTAGGAGCCAGCAGCGAAAGAGCATCTGAGACAAACATGTTGTCCAGGCTCGTAACACTCTCGGCAGAACAATGACTGCAGTAACGTAGTAGGGCAGGTTGCAGAATTGCATGAGCCACGAATAATTACTCGAACTACTGGCCTGTTGTGCTTGACCTACAGAAATGCAGGCATGCAGTGCAAGCTCCTAGGCTTTGTCATGCGGGAAGGGAGCAGCCAGAACTCCCGAACTCCAGCAGGGTTGCTGCCTTGCACTAAAGAAACATCTTTCTGAATGTCGAAGCTCTGGCATGCTCACATAGCCCCGATGGCGGCCTCTTAGACATGACATCTATGCCAGCGTTTCAAAACAGTTATGCGGGCCGATGCTGGATGCATTCTCTCCATCTCCGCTTCAGCGGACACCAGCCCGCAGCATGCGCGATGACTTGACAAGCTTTGACGGTTTCACAGTGTTACCATTTGGGTATATGATATAAATTAAATTGTACAATAGATTATGCACATGATCAGGCCCTTGGGATGTCAGCCTGTGCCTGGGCCGAAGATCTACTCGCTACACTTGTACCTCGGAGTCAAGCTGGGGCGCAAACTGCAAACAGCATCTCTTCCTGTCTTTGAGGTGGCAGGGTCCAAGAAGGAAGGAATTGTAAGCTTCGACTGCTGCTGTGTACGGCTGGTCATCTTCGACGTGCTTCCTTCCTCCCTTTTTCCTGCCGCTACCATGCTGTAAGTCTCCGGATCGCAAGCCATGCCCAACTTGTGCAGGGGAGGATGCTTGGGTTCCAGAGCTGTCCAGCACTGTCAGGGCTTCCTGCATTTCTCCAGACTTATAGCAACGAGGAAACGAGGCTCAATGATGCAGCAGGAAGCCCTGGCTAGCGTCCAACGTCTTGTCCAAACGTGATGGATCTCGTCCAGCCCTTGCCGAATAGCTGTGCCGCTGATCTTGAGCATCCTCCGGGCGGGTCTCCCAACCAGGGATTTGTACAGTAGATGTCCTCTCCTGCAAACCTTGCATGTTCTGGCAAGTGTAAGCATTCAGCAAGTGGGAACAAACTAGGAACTCTCTCTGAGGCACCACTCGATGACATGAGCAGATGAACCTCTGGGTGGGGGATGTGGCTGCGCACGATTACAGTAGCGAACCAGCTCGTTTTGACACTGATGCTACTGCTGCCTTTCAGTTTAACTTGGGCTATAGCACAGGTCCTTGCCGCAAAGGCTACGGGGTCCGCAGAAGTCTTGGAGGCCTCTTCGAGGTCTCTGAAATGGCTAGGATTTTGTAGGCCGCAGATGGTGCAAGCGCTCTTGAAGTTGCGGAACCCTTGGGGCCGAAAATCCTACACTCCAGCCCAAGAAAGCAGGGCTCAAAGGACTCCTCCTGGTTACTTCACAAGTGATGTCATGAAGCCACTGAAACCATAAAGCTGTTGCAGGCAAGGCTTAACCTCATGGACCAGACTCTTGAAGCCGGGACTGGGTAGGATGGGTCGACATGAGAAAGTCCAGCTTTTCGGATTTTCTGCCGGCTTCTTACGGCTTACAGCCACTAGTCACCTGTAACAAACGTTCGACTCTAATAAAGAACCCTCCCTCAGCCCTGGCGAATTATTATGCGAGATGCTGCTACGCCTTCCCATCCTATTCCTGCCCAAGTCACACTCTAGCCCAGTATGCAGCTTCCACTACGTCTTCACATGCCTCACAGCTTACGCAGGCCCGCACCTCCCCGAAATCCTGAACTCGTAACACAAACCTGAGCTCTACTTGTCTAGAGGGTCACTAAGCAGCGCTTGCACCATCCAGAGGTCAAAGGGAAACAAGGACAAGCAAGTTCTGGTTTTACGGCTACTGTAGGGCCCTGCAGTTCCTGTATATTGCAGTCTGCAGTCAGATGAGTCTCTTGGTCCGCACCTCCGATGGCACCCAGCCCTGAACATCTCGAGGCTACTCACGAAAGGCTGCACGCAAGACAGGCCCAGTCAGCTCCCTGTTCCATGATCAGATTGTTTGAAATCGGCGACCCGAAAATAAACCCGCTCTGTTCAGCAGCAGCTTTTTAAATGACCCTTTCGTTGGACAAACTCTTATATCGGCTTCCGACCTTCTTCGTGACGCTTATCGCTATGACCACTGGGTGAGCCTGATTGGAACTTTCGTCTTCACTGCAAATGTCTCCGCCCAGGTGGTCCCATGTGTTTACAGCGATCCTCCTCCGAAGTCGAGAAGAAACGACGACGAAAAAGTCCAGGCTTGGAGCTTGGGGTAAAGTGCAAGGCGCCATCAAGAAGGAAGGAGGCCTCGGTAAAAGGATACCGATATAGGATATCGGTGATTTCTTGTATACGTTTCGCTGTGCTTGTCCTTGCTGACGTCGGACTCAAAGTGCATGTATCACGCCTGCTGCGTTGCTTGAGCTCGCGTCAGCTTCGGCCTACTCGGCAATGCAGCAAGGCTTCGAAAGGCGATCGCCTAAGTCGGCTCTCAATGCATCTGAATTAGCAAAGGCCAGCCCAAAAGGGGAAGGGGCATGCATGCTTTAGCATCTGAAAGCTATTCATTGTAAGCTGTCTTCATCTTGAGCTGCATGTTAAAACAAGACTGTGGAGCAAGCAATGAACATGAGGCACTGGCACGGGCCGAGGAATCTCAAGACTCAGCCTAAGCCTAAGCATCTACCATCCCCCGATTGGGCGGTCTGGAATTGTCAACCTTGGGTACCGTGTCTCAAGCTTCTCCCTGTCTTTGCTTGATTTTTGGCTCACTGACTTATCTGTAGCCTCTGGCCAGCAGCTAGCAAACTTAAGTTAATCTGAACAAACAGTATTTGCATATACATCAGTAGTTAGGGCTAACGTTGGAGCTTGAAGGTATGAAAGACACAACTTTCCGCATAAAGGCCAGAAGAACTTGGACGGCCAAGGGTAGCTGTACAAAAGATTCACTGGGCGACAGCTAGTCTCCTGAGCGGCAAGCCGGGAACGTCACGGAGGCTGCATGGAAAGGAGTGGGAAACTAATCAGCGAAAGCCGTGTTGATTTTCGGCCTGCAGCAATTAGTGGAGCAGGAGGGTGCCCGGAACCTGCCATACAAAATGAGAGAGCTGGTAGCCTGTATTCGAATATATCCATTTTGCCTGTTGCTTCTAATTCTCTCAGGTGTCATTATGATAAAGTGTATCTTGTATGTGTTGTATATTTTGTACTCGTAATTGAACTTAAACATTACGCACTTTTTGAAGCAGTGGACTTGTTAGATGCCAGCACGCATGACATACTAAATGTTAAGTTTCTGTATTTGAGTATCCCATACTATATCTATATATTTGACAGACTATACTTTCTTCGAAAAATATCATAAAGTCTGTGTTACAGCATCTCTGCTCTGAGGCCTGGTCTGTGCCAGCTATCTGCCCAACATTTCCAGGCTTTGCAGGAAGGACGTCCCCTTGGATTTGGAAGGGAAGAAGGGTGGCATTTACGGTTTGGGTTTAGGGTGGCTTTACCTCCTACCTAGCAAGGATGAAACCTCGTTGCAGGCTTAGGGTGAGAAGAACGACAGGTTTCTGTCGAAGGTAAGCCCTAAACTCTGCTAAGTATCCAACACAAAGCTTCCGAGCTTCGGAGATCTAAACTCCCGAAGCGGTCTTACCACGGCTGGCAACCGGGAGCCCGCTGCTGCACGATGTCGCATGCTTCCGGGGCACTGCAAACGAAGGCCGGAAAGCCGATACTTGGAACCTAAAGTTCAGATACAACAGGACATCGCACAACCTGCTCAAACTTCAGCATGGCTGGGAGGATTCTAGTGATACGAGTTTATATGGACGACAGCTGCGCCTTCTTACCAAGTTCCTGCTTCGGGGTGGCTTGCCGTTAATGGTGCCACCGCTTCAGTAGAAAGGCACAACGTCACAACCTCCTATTACTAGCCCAACGCTTGTTGCATCCGGGCTCATCGCTAACACCCTAAACCCTGACATAAGTCCTAAGTCCAATCTTGCGACTGTGACACAGAGCTTCGACGAGGCCCTTCTTTGAAGGAGCCCAGCGCATGCAAGCGCCAGTGTCCAGTCCGTCCTGTCAATCAGTGTTTCTACGACTGGCTACAAAATGTTGCGGAACAAGGGGAATATCGAACTCTGTAGGCCTGGTGACACCTCATGCTGGACAAAGAGCCTGCAGGGTTTAACGGCTGAGGCCGGAGAGTGATAGCCAAGTGGCTTCTCTCGAGCAGCTATCCTGCAAAAGCAGCAGCGCTGCCTGCACAGCAACAAAATGATACTGGATCTCAGGAAGCAGGGAATGTGCACTTCGCTTCATGACACACCTAACTGCGGCCCAATGCGAAGCGTAAGGCAACGAAGAAAACAGGCATACTCTGCAAGGCCTCTTCAGATCTTTTTCCGGGGGGTTCGGCTGCCACGGCTGCGCGACCGAAGGAGGGCGGGCGAGCGACCGCCCTGCCAAAGTTCAAAGGCCAGATACCGGCAGCAATTTGTGAAACCTATCTCGGGGCTTGCTGCTGAGGTTTCGGCCACTATTTTTTGCTCCCGCATGGCTGATCCGAAGAACGCAGGCAGGTAACGAGTGGCTACTAGACTCAGGAAAAGGTGTTCAGCTCACTACTTCCCCTTCTAAGACCTGGAAGACTGGCCAGCAGCAACAAGTAAAACTACCAACAAGCAAAACTACTAACCAGATAGTATGGAAACAGAAACAGTACCCAACTGCCCAGCCCACGTCGCATACAGGTCCCAGTGTACAAGGGCTCAAGGTCGACCCCCATCACCAGACGAAAACACCCACTATACTAACAATAAAGTTAGAGCCACAAGTTCCGACGAGGGGACGCGCTTTCGGCCACTATATAGTACGAGATAATCTAGCTTACACATAAACACTCGGAGACAGCCCTTTGCACCCTTAACCCTACAACACCTTCGTACCATGAATGTTGTCTATGCTCTCACACTCGGATAGAGTCGATAGAGTTTCAGCACTCACCACTGTACCCAGACGTGGGGGCATGTGTTCGGCACAGCTTCAGTGTAGCAGGCATACATACATACGTACATACATAGACATAGACAAACAAACGTACATACATACCTACAAACATATGTATATGCATGCATGCATACATGCATACACATGTGTCAATGCATACAGGCATGCATGCATACACGCATACATAAACACCTGCCTACTCACTTACCTACTTACTTAACTTCACTTACCTACTTACGTACTTACATGCATGAGGCCTTCCTGCCCTAGTCTGCATATATATATATATATATATACATATTTATATATTTTTGCTTTCGATATATGTATATGTACATGCACAAACCGAGCACATGCTCTGGTGCTTCTTAACTTCTTAACGGACATGTAGTCACGTATGCGAATGTACACACTTACGAGTAATCCACTTACGAGTAATCATGCGACAACAGGAAATGGATGCATACAGGACGGTGGAGTAAGGCACATTTCTAAACGACGAACTACACCTTGGACGCTGTGTGGCCGATCGATCGTGCCAGCAGTCCCGCCTTAGGTGTTTCGGCCTCCGTGTACAGAGACATAGATCTCCCTCCCCGCATCATTTCCTTAGCAGCCGCAACTTTTCCAGCAACTCAAAACTCACATCACCATTGCCCCTACACTTCTTCTACTGCCTCGCGCTTCTCATGCTGAGCTGCCATGAACTCCTCGAAATCGATCGAGCCGTCACCATTTCGGTCTACGTCCTGCGGGCATCCCCTCTCCTTAAACTGACCTGAACTTGCTAGTTCCCGTGCTTGCCGTACTGACTAACAAGAGACAAAAAAGTAAACCCTACAGTACGTCCTGGAGGAGCTCTTCCGAAGTCCACGTGTCGATAACGTCCTCGCATGTCACCATTGCAGCAGCAGCAGCAGCAGACGTGGTAGCAGTGGTAGTGACCGTAGTTGTTGCAGTAGCAGTGGCAGTGGTAATGGTCGCGACAAAGGAAGTGGCATAGCGGTAATGGTAGTGCTGATGCTGTAGGAGTAGGAGTAGGAGTAGGAGTAGCAGTAGTAGTAGTAGTAGTAGTAGTAGTAGTAGTAGTAGTAGTAGTATTATAAGTAGTAGAAGTAGTAGTAGTAGTAGTGGTAGTAGTAGTGGTGGTAGCAGCAGCAGCAGCAGTAGTAGTGCGGTGTAGTAGGAGGGTAGAGCAGTCACAGTAGTAGCGGTAGCAGTAGTGGCAGTAGTGGTGGTGGTAGTAGTAGTAGTAGTAGTGACGCTGAACCAACCTGTTTACAGTAAGACTACCATTCACAGTTATAACACAAAGTCGCAGAGCTATCACATGTATGAGCATAAACTTGATATCAGTAGTGACAAGAGATAACCGGCTAGTCCAAGGAAGGAGAACCCAAGTCTAAATCTGAAAATATAACAATCCAATAACAAAAAAACACGAGTGTAACAAATGCTGGCCCAGACCACGGGACGAGAGCTAATTTTTCCCTCTCGCATTGCTTGGAAGTCTATGCACTAGAGCTAATTGATGGAAGGGGTTTCGACAGCTGGAACTTTCGGTGCGGCCACAAGCTGCAGTATGCTGCTCATTAAAACTGTGACATCTCCTCAAATCCGAGCCCTCGCTGAACGCGAAATTGCAAAAGTCTAAACGACTATGGATTCGGTTTGACTTTTTTGAACGAGGTCTCTCTGAAGATTTGGTAAGACGTAAACTCTAAACCCTGGCTCTTAAACTAAACCTTACTATTGTCCCGCAGTCATCATAAGCCGCTGAAAATGTCCAACTCGAAGTGATCTCTCCAATCTCTCTGCCCCATGTCACGGTGCCGAAAGGCTGTTACTGTTACACCAGACCCACCCTGCAAAGATGCCTCCACAGAGCCATTCTCCAAGATCTGCTTCCTTGCAGTGCATGACTTCTAGCGGTCACAGCCTACGCATGGTTATCACCTTTTCAGAAAGCAATGACGCTTTGTTGGAGAAAGCAGGTAAAATGAACCGGTGACGGAGGCCTTCATGCCTTAATTCTGTGCATAGTCTTTGGGCATAGTTTCTGGCAGTTTAGTGTAGCAATATTTTTAGAAACTGTTCCACCCTGAACCCTTCTCGAAGTGGGTTTAGGGTTGACAACAACGCCTTTAACAAATCAAAACATAAAGCTGAAAACAAGAACAACACGAGTAAACGTTTGATTATGGTAGCGATGTGCAGGTTATGACATGAGTGGAATCACTACAGCACCGGAATCCCTCGCAGCCTGCGACACTGTAAAGCTATGCAGGATTAGATTCAGCTCGTCAAGCGTGATACATCCATCGCCATCCCGGTCGAAAACCGAGAAGGCCGCGAAGCAAACCTGAGAAATGAAGCTCGAAGCTCTGGGCGTGCAACGTCAAGTTTCGATTTCGACACGCACACTCACTGACGCAGGCACGGCTTCCAGGTCTGACGTTTCGATTTAAGGTTTTGTGTTTGTTCTAGCTTCGTGCTTCGATGCTCTTGTAAAGAGACAACGAAGTTGTACCCTCGCCAAGAGCGGTGCTTGACAATGTTGCTATCATGCAGTTCATCTTGTGAGATGCTTGCTTCGCTCTCAAAGCGGTCGCCAGCTCACTCAGAAATTCAGTGCCCTAAGCCCTTTTCTCAGAATCCTTGGGTAAAACTAAACCCTAAAGCCCTGCAAACTCCAAAAACCTTGCTCCAATACGCCCTCCAGCTCAGTACCAGTAGCATCCCTCTGGAGGTAAACCTTCCTGTCCAATGTGGCAGCCAAGAACTCGGTGTAGTCCTGAAAAGTCCATCGAAGGAGTTTAGGGTTTAAGAAGTCACTTCCTGCTCCTGCCGGCCTTTGAGCAGTACTGATTCGTCAGATTTTTTTCCCTGATTCGTTAGAGTAGGGTTTAGGGTTCAAAGTTTTTGGACCTCATGTTTTAAGTAGTTTTGAGACCCTGGCCAGATGGCTCACTACTCCGGTCCCTTCGGTCCCTGCTTATCCTCGCCGTATATGTCCAACACCAGCTCTAGTTACGAGTAGAATTTGGGGTAAGCGTTTCGATTTCACAGCTGGCTGCGGGTTTGCGACAAAGGGTCTGTATTTTGTATACAGCTGGCTGGTTCTGCCGTAATTACAGTACAATTCATGGGAGTGATCAAGATCGACCAAAAGCTTCTGACCCGACCCGAAGTGCAAAAAACCTGAACCCGAAAGGGTCCTGTGAGCTTGAATCCTAAACCCATCGCGCAGGCTAATTACACCTAAGGCTGGGCACTGCATCATGTAGTTCCAGAAAGTCCGACGAACTCTAAGCCCTAAACCCTAGAACGTCCGACGAATATCGACGAATTATCACCGAGATTCGATGAGACCACTGCCGTCCGCATCGACGCCTTCCATGATGGCCTCCAAAGAGCCGGCATGGGTTCTATAAGGGGCTCCTTAAGGTTCTACAGGGGATCTATAGGAGTTTGGGGTCACAAGAAGAATTTACGTGCTAAAGACGAGAATCAAACAACCTTAAGACTGATGAGCACGTCTAAAAACAGAACAAGAAACACACACACACACACGCAGCAGACACACACACACACCACATACGCAAGCAAACATCTAGGCAGCTGTCTGCATGCACGCATGGACGGATGGGAAGCTGGTGATAGTACATGTGCACTGATATCCTCCTTCTATGCAAGCACATCCGCACGCATGAGTCATTCATGATGTCGCCTCTGCTTGGCCACTCGTGTCTGAGATTTTGAAAGGAGTCCACATCTTAGTTTGTGAAGAAGTTAGCGTCCCCACACGGAAGTGTGGGAATGAAAGCAGGTATATGTAAGGTCAGTAACATGTCTACATCGTCTACATGTAACCATGCGGATGAAGAGACGCACATGTGGGCATGTTGACGCGCTGGCTCCAGAACTCGCCTATCCGACCTATCCTAAGCGCCGGTCCACCTGCATGTGAGGACCTGTACATCCCTACACTAACCCTAATTAAACCAGAAGACGCTGGCGTCGGTCAGCCCTGTGGCTCAATTTGGTCGCGCCTTCCTTAACGGTGTTACTGGTTTTGGAGCTCAACGGCTGATGCTATGCTTCCCAGGCAGGCTTTCTGAAACCGTACTGCCTAAACGACCGGTTCAGGGTTTGTGTGGCCTCCTACTTCGCAACGCATTGCAGGGTTGGACAGCTGGGGTTTAAGTTTGAGGTTAAGTTCAGGCTTTCGGGTAGGCTGCAGTAACAAGCTTGCCTGCAAGTCGATCGTCGGGCTCCTCGCGCGCGCCTTCGTGATGCCTGAGCTTCTGAGGTATCTCCAACAAGTACTTTTCATTATGTTTGGTACAACTACAACACTAACAGCATTAAGAACAGTAGCAAATGTCAGTGCAATTGCCGGTATTATTATCACAGGTAGTAGTAGTAGTAGTAGTAGTAGTAGTAGTAGTAGTAGTAGTCCTGCACGTGTTTCAGGGTCCGATGGTCCTCGGCGGTCCCCTTGTGTCTGCATCCAAGTTGCCATCCTTCAGCTCAGTGGTGGTCAGGAAGCCTCAGCAAAACCCTAAACCCTAAAACGGGATTCCTGGGTTTACGCTCTCACCACTCGGGGATTCCAGGGTTTCGGCCCGGCGCTCACACTCGGACAATCCAGGCGAGGCATTCCTGGGTTTAGGGTAAGGGTTAGCCTTTTTGGTCTCCCACCGAGCTTGGACTAGGCCTTTATGAGTTTACAGGGTTTTCACATTTACGCTCAAGGGTCTCGAGTCTTGAATTTCCATGTTGATGGTAATTTCCACAGCTTAGCAAGCTGGGCTTCTTACCAGAGGTCTCCCGGACTTCCTCATCTCGGAGTTCGTTTTGTCGAATCAAAAACCTGACACTACTTATGCTGCATCTAGGGTTTAGAGTTTCCTAAACCCCAAACCCTCAACACTTACACTGTAAATGTGTTCGATGAGAGCCAAGCCCGGTAGACTTCTAGGCTAGGCTTTGGCAAAATGTCAGGCAAGGCACCATCACCATTCATGTCGAGCGCTTTAAATATCTCCTGGCAAGGATTCCCAACCCCTGATGTGGGGGGGGGGATGGCGAATCTGCAAAAAATAAATGAACATGTATCTATATATATATATATGTATACACATACGCAGATATATATATATATAGATAGATATATATATATACATAGAAACAGAAAGCATCGCGCTACAGGCCCGAGTTTTGAAGCTTTCTGGTTTTACACTATAGGCCAGGATTTGGCAGGAGCCCTATATCTACTTCAATGGTCTACATGCATACAAAAAGCTCGAACAACTCGGGCCTGTATTCTGACGCATTATCCAGAACAGTATGTATCTATATATATATGTATATATATATATCCATATAAATATGTATGTATGTATGTACATATGTGTGTATATGTATATGCAGATAAGATTATGTATGCATGTGCTGAATGTGCTTCCAGAGAATGTGGACAACTCAACAAGCCATGCTAGCAGCTGAACGGTCCAGTGTAAATTACCGCAGCAACGCTTCTTGAGTGAATGCCGCGGCAATAACATCACTACTTAGTTAGCATGGTTCATGGAAATAGATGTTATGCGGCAAACTGAGCTAACACGGCGGACTAATGCACTAAGATCGCCATGTAAAGACCCAACGGTATGACTCACTGCCCGATTTGGCTTCCTCATGGCATGTCCGAAAACTCGCTTAGCGGGTTGCACAACACTACTTGGATCACTGCACATCGCAGAGCGAGTCTTTTCTAGGCTACTACCCCAAAATCGATAAAGTGATCCGAAAGCAATGATTACGGGTCCCGCAGGTCTGCGATCTCGGCTTCGCTCATCTGGGAGGCGATGATGTTCAAGGCCGCTTTCTTGAGCTTGTTCTTGGACCTCATCAGTTGCTTGCCGCTTACAGAGCTCATGGCCACAAGAAATCGGATAAGAATAACGTGCAAAGCCTGTACCCCCATGCAGTAGAGGCATGGAGAGGCAACGTAACCGCTGTAGCCAGCAGAGCCCCACACACACACAATCCGTATGTACGTATGTATGCATGCATGCATGTACCTATACATAGACATGTCCATATGCATAGACACAGATGTAAACGTATACATATACACTTACACGCAACTGCATAATTATATACATACATCTGCATATACATAAATATATACAAGTAAATACAGACATACACACATATACATACATATATATAGAGAGAGAGAGACTTACATATACATATATATATATATATGCATACAATTATATATATATATATATATATAGAAAAATATGCTCTCGGGTCCCGGGGCCCCCCCCCTCCCGGCCCCCGGACCCCGGGCCCCAAGCCGCCCCTGCTCCCAGCGGTCCCGCACAACCGGAACGAACTCACGCAAACCAAAGAAAGGGAGGACGATGGAGAATGATCCCAGCCAGTGCTTCTTCACAGGAGCGCAGAACCGCACCGGAGCAGGGAGAGGGGCACCGTTTGCCAGGAGAAAAGAGCAACATCATTTTTTGTGTCGTAACGAGCACGTAACGATGACGTTACTGCTAACAAGCGGCAGCAACTACCCACTTGACAGGCAAGGGGGGATACCATGGGGTGGGGNGTCGTCGGGTATCTTCTGCCCACGTGCCTGCTGACGATTATGGCTTTATTGACCGTGGGGCCACGATCTTTGTGACAGTTGTCTTTTTGGTGCAATTGCAATAGGGTTGCAATGGGTCAACTGTCACAGGGATCGGGCCTGAACACGGTCCGCGTGACTGCTGCCTTGTTTGTCGGGTCCTCTTTCGGAAGTGTCTACAGTCACATGGGACGCGATCCTCGTGACAGTTGATGGCTTCGGCTTTGGCACCCTCACGGGAGAGTCGTGCCTGAAAAATGTGCACTGTCACACGGATNCATGGGACGCGATCCTCGTGACAGTTGATGGCTTCGGCTTTGGCACCCTCACGGGAGAGTCGTGCCTGAAAAATGTGCACTGTCACACGGATCGGGCGTCTTGGGACGCGATCCTCGTGTGGTCGGCGAACCGAGAACCGGGATTATATATATATATATATCCGTGTTCGTGTGGCTGTACATGTACGTGTACATACAAACATGCATGTATATATATATAGAGAGAGAGAGAGAGACAGAGAAACCCATATGTCAGAACTGCTGCAGCAACACAGGGGTCTTGGATCAGCAGTTCCTGTCTCAGGCAAGGTGCCTGAAGCTCTTCAGGTTGTGCATGATACGATCCTGGATGGGGAGTGGGCTGCTGCGAACAAGCTATCTACCCAGGGCGGACCTGGTGTTGGTTCTGAGTTCAGAGCCTGGAGCTTGCTCTCACATCCACGTGTGCGTGTCCCAACCTAGTGAGGCTCCATCTCAGGCCGCCGTTGACTGGCATGCGAGCACGCACGCAAATTTGGAGAAGCCCTGCAACACTTGCACGAGCAGCCCGGAAAGCTGGTGCCACTCTCAATTAGACCGCTTGGTAGTAGAGCGATGCTTACACTTCATTTCCGACCACACGTAGACCACATGACGAACATGCAGGCAGTCCTGCAAGCAGATGTTCTCTGCTTTGGGTGCTCGCTCTTTGATCCAAACATCCTCAAGCACGATTGAATCCCAGTTAAGTTCGGCATGGCATCGACAGCACCATGCGCAGATTGCACAGATTCTGGATCACATTGCAGCCATCACAAACTCAAATTCTGAGCTCGCACAAGCCAGTCATGCAAATAATTATGTGGCACTAGCGAGTGTGAGTATTTATGTTCGTGCACGAGTGAAGAGTCTAGCTCCACTCAGCTACTACTACCAGACTCAGACTCTACCACATTCCACACAGTTCCCGAAATACCACAGCCAAGCACGCTCCGCCTTTGAATTCGTAAAGTCCTAGGCCTTGCTGCGACGCACCGATCCTTCACACTGAACAGTGTTGCATGCACAAGCCCCTGCGCCTGCAGCGCCTCCTCAGCAGTGTAGCGCGACTCCGGCTCGAATTTCAGCAGTAGTCCTGAGTTCATCCAACTTTGTTGCAGCTGAACAGAGATGTTAGAGCATTTCTGGCGCATCCAGGGAAACCCCAACATGGACCCACACACTGGGTCCGTCTGGGGTCCGTGTCGTACGGACCCTGTTGAAAAGAAACCACTCGTGGTAAGAGGTGCTATCAATTAGAAACCATTGCATGCGGATGTTGTAATTCTCTGTGATTACCGGTAGAAGCCTGAAGCAATATGCACACTGCCGAAGCTGCGATGTCCTGTGCTGCTCTTACCAATACTGTCCCAAGACTGAATTGTGCTAATGGTGTTGCTTCCATTGCTTGTTCTTGTAAGTCTTGTTCTGCAACACAGCCTTCAGCGTAGATCTCTAAACCGCCCGCCCCTACCACGCACGAAGACAATGTGATCATATCAAAGCACCACAGCTAACAACTCCTCAAGACTGGCCTATAGCATGCTAGAACTTTAAGATCCCTGCAAGTTCTTTTACACCCAAAGCACCAATCAGCTTCTTGGCATCCGCGGAGATGTGCCTCCAATACTTCGGCTCGAACTGATAAATGCCTTTCCGCACCTGGGGGGCCAAACTATGACATAAGACGAAAAGACACCCTTTTTAGTTCCTTGATGTCGGGTTTGTGGTGGTTCGTGGGGTAAGGTATACATATAGCTTCGGATTTAATTTGAGTTCTGGCCTCTTTCATTGCCGAAGCCTTGATCCAGGCTGCAGCCCCTCGGGTTTAGCATGTTGGCTTTGGGGCTTCCGAACTGACAGGGTTTTGGGGCCCCTTCTACTATAAATATAATCAGGAACCCCCAAAATAGTATAGGTAACTATTAAGGCCCCTATATTAATTGGAGGGACTTGGCCTCATGATTCGTGATATTCTGAATGGTGGGTGGTTATGATGGCAGCCAGGGTCTAACTTGCTCAAGCTCTCCACGAAGAGTGCCGTGAATTCAAGACATCAACACATCGAACTGAGAGCAGTGCAGAGCTGCGATTGGGAAATGCAAATCAATCGCCAGAAGCAACCGTGCGTAACCAAAGAAGTCAATGTCGTTTTGTAAAAGAAACAACACCGTAGGCAGTGGTGAGAGGAGGAGGAAGAGGAGGAGGACGGGGGCAGAAGCAGGAGGCGGAGAAGGAGGAGTAGGAGGAGTCATACAAGGCGATCAAAATGCCCTTCCCCAGCCCGAAACCTTTTACCAAGAACAGAACAGTGCTGTGCCTTTGGTTTCGGTCATTGGCCGAAGTCAGAGTTATAGTGGTCATAGTCGGCACTAGAATTGTGCTTACTATTGCTCGTGCTGCAATCATGAAGAAACATGGGGAAAGCGGAATATTCGAAACGCTGGCCTTGCTGAGGACCTCCTGATCAGTCTTGCCGTAGAAAGGCGGGTACCCGCACAGCCTGTTAAAGGCGAGTTATGTTCGGACAATTAAACCTCTCCGTATGGATATGTTAGAGACATTCTGGACTGTGAACTGTGATTTGTACACTTGTGCGGCCGCAGTTGTTGCACAGTCGCTAGCACAGCCTGGAATCCCAGTTGTCAAATGCAATGACTGCTACAGTCTCACTGCCGTTCCAACATCTACTCAGAACTACTTTCATATTCCTGATTCGACTGACATTCTCATTACAGTGTCGACGGGTCTGAACGGTTCCATGCCAGCAGCACGACACTTCTGCCGCACTTGCGCCAAAACGGTGACTCCTGTTGCTGCTACTACTGCTACTAACACTACTGCCAATGCTGCTCCCTACTATGCTGCTGTATGATACTGCTACGTCTACTGCTACTCATTCTGTGCGACCACTACTGCGCTCATACAGCCAAGGTCTTCCTTTTAGAAGAGCCACGACTTCGAATACCACAGCTGATTTCAAGCTGGTCAAAGAAGTCGCTTGCCGGAGACGCGGCCACGCACTGTGAAGCTGGTCTTCACCCCTTAGGACGCTAGCCTTCTTCGCCCGGCTCTCCGACTCTGACCGGACCATGTGGCATGATTCCTTTCATCAATCATTAACTCCAGGCAAAGGACATTGTGTACATGATGACTCCGCAGCTCCAAAGATCGCATGAGTTGTCGTACTTGCCCTGCAGGACCTGGGGTGCCACCTGACATCTCGAATCACGATGCATGATTGAAAGGACCCGGCCAGTATCATTGCAAAGGCTAGAGATGTGCAGGCCTAGTTTAGTTTTGTTGCTGCCCGGCCACGTAGTAAGGAGTGCCTGCTTTCGTGGCCATGGGGATGCTGGCGTCAAAGCACTTGGATAGCCCGAAATCTATGATCTTCAGCAGCGTGTTCTCGATGGGACCTAAGTCCAACAGTGTCCAACGCACCAAGGGACTTAACAATTAGAACGGGATCTGGGGGTTCCTGATAACAACTATAATCTTATAATATACCCCCGAACCTTATTCCAATTATAGCTTTCAAGACTCCAACTCTCCTCCCTGCAGGTGCAGTGACCCATTCTAGGCAGAAGCGCCCTTGGACCTGTACTGTCTGACGGTTGTTTCAAAAGAACACTGGCGCACGAGCAAGCTGCGCTTACGAAAGCAAGCGCCTGAATCCGAAAGGCAAGAAAAGAACTCCAAACTGGAAGTTTGACCTCAAATCCTGCCAGGAACCCTACTTCGAAAGCACTCTCTAGGCTTCGCAAATGCCATGCCCAGGTGCCCTTGGACAGGAACAAGAAGTTCTCTGGCTTGAGGTCACGATGGCATACACCACGGGTATGCATATAAAAGACCTCGAGTGATGGAACGGTTCTGCACTTCAACTGCTTGATTTGGCTGCACCATGATTGTCTCCTCCTGATCCGCAGCATATACACGTATATTATATATATATATATACATGTATGTATGTGTGTTCTTTTAATGAATTCTAGGCCTAATGTCCCAACTCGAAATTCTACATCGCGAAACCCGAAACTGGCAGCAAAAACAACAGCAGCACAAAAAGTGCTGCAAAGCCTAATTGCTAACCCCACTTCAACTCTGACCGGGATAAACATGTGCTGGTGTGCTGTGGCCCGTGCCAACAGGGCTCCAAACAACGTCTCCAAACAGGTGCTCTTTACAAGGTTTAAGCTTCCGCGCTTGGACTTGGGCATCAGGCTTACGGCAAAAAGTATGAAAGCTTTGCTAGTTGTCCAGATCCTGCATCAATGGCATCAATGAGGCTCCAGTCCCGTGAGTCGTGCTTGTAAATAGCGAAGTCAGACCATGACGAAACCAACCGGAATTACGGGCAACCCAACGAACCGGCTTGTCGAGAAGACTTCACATGTCTCGTTAGAGAGAGGGGAGTTCCTTACCTGGGGGAACAAATCAGCCCGGCACTGCCGACAGCATCTGCTGCACTACGATCGCAGCGTCCTTCTCGGTAAACTGGCCCACCTCCGGGATTGCAGCGCCCGGACACTCCAGGCACAGATGCCCTTCTGCATAGGCAGGGACCAAGAGGCGAGTAAAAGTGAGACTATGAGATGACAGAAGGACATGCGATGAGTGAGCAAGTCAATTGATGCCGCCTGCCTCGATGATGCGATCGAAAAGTTCGCCACCTGTACACAACTCCATGGCCAAGTAGATGTGCTTCCGGTCCTCCCAGACAGACGCAACACAACTAGCGCGACATCCAGCAACGTGGGATTTGCTGCATTGCTAGCTTTGTCCAAGCTTGGCTTCAAAACGGAACTCTCTAAAGCCAAGAGGCCGGAGAGGCATCTGGTGGTTGATGCATATCGAAAACAAAACAACCCAATACGTACACTAGCGATCACCCGGGGCCACCATTAGATTACAAAAATAAAATGCGCCAAAGGCATAAGCATGGAACCAGCAAGAAGCCCTTACTGCTCATACTATGACTCTCGCCACCTCGAAAGTTTCGTAGAGCTTGATGATGTTTGGATGGTCCTGACAGAGACCGAAGCCGCGTTAAGCTCGATCACAGTCCAGAAGGTGCAGCTCAGGGGATTTGCTGTGTGTATGCACGTACTCATGCATCCAAATACTGATGTGTACTGATGCGTGTAACTTGTTTATACATGTAATTACGCGCAGAGAGCTGCTCTGTCTCCCCGTACGGTGTATGGAAACAACAGACAGCTCGAAGTATGGGAAAACAGTGCATGACTTAGAGCCAAGCATGAAGTACCTCTGTGGCTCTGCCAAGGATCCATGGTTTTCATGATCTGGATCTCTTGCTGGAAGCGGACGACATGCTTCCTTAGCCGGCAGAGATGCATGGTTGAATCATGGTTGGGAAGGAGGTTGAACATCTGACTTCCTACATGATGGACCCTCGCTGCTCAAACAAAGAATAAGTCCTTTTCTGGACTCACGCCTGCTCCAAGGCCGCAACATGCCAGCTATCGCCTGGCATAGATGCCAGTTGTGCAGGCTCTGATTGTCGAGGCGTCGAAAATCCAGAAAGTTGGAGCGCTTAAAACCAAGGCATCTGCCCGGGACGGGTGAAACTCGGACAATTCCAGCTTCTCGTAACGAGCCCTGGCTCCGTCTATACCTATCTGTATATACACATGTAATGTGTATGTGTTATATATATATGTGTGTAGACATGTATATAAATATGTATGTATGTATGCATGCATGAATGCATGTATGTATGCATGGCTTCGGTTACACAGTGTTTATGATGTTTATGCATATACACACACACACATATATATATATATATATCTCTGTGTGTGTGTATGACACACCTGTATATCAGCCTGTGTTGGGCCCCACGTAGTAGACCGAGACGGGCAATTCCACCTTGCACCAGTAGCGGACACCATCGTGCGTTACCCAAGTGCCCATGGCATCATGCGAAGGAGTGCCATGCACTTGCCAAAACAAATCCGGGCTCTGCCCGATCACAGACTGAAGCCTCTGCTGCTCCTCTGGTGAAGCTTTTGTGGTAGAGGTCGGATCGGGAAACCCGACAAGTCGGAGCAAAGATGGCGCACGGCACACACCGTTGACTTTCTGCGAGGTGAAAGAACAGCCGCTCTCCTGCAGTAGAGTTGCTGCAACCACCAGATCTGAACGCCTCTGCATGGCCATCCGAATTGCTTGGCTGTGTTCTTCGAGGTCATCCACAAGTATCTCTGTCATTTTTTCTGGCTGCTCGCTTAAGAATTGGAGCAAGGCTTTCGTCGCGTCCTTCACCCTGTCCTGGGATGCGTACAACATCGACATGCCAAGAACCGCCTTCGGCATGAGATGTCCAATAGTTCTGCAGTTGATGCTATCTTGCGAAGTCCTACAAAGCGACTATGCACCTCGTAAAGAACGCGGCTTGTTGGCTATGTATGTGTATGTATATATATATATGAATATCGACAAGCTGTTCGTGTAGCCTGCATGACTATACGGCCGATGCCGAAGCTGTGTCTGTCGCTGATGCTGTTCCCACTTCTGCTGGTGTGGCGGCCGGGGCTGCTCTTCCTTGTTGCCGCCGCCGCCGATGTTGCTTTTTTGGTTTTCAGTGGTGGTAGCAAGATGTAGCAAGTGTATTGGTGGTTCCAGTCGTGGTCGTCGCTGTCGTCCTCGTCGTTGTTGGAGGTGGTCGCGACGGCAGGAATGTGTTGGCTGACATTGGCTGTAGGGTTAAGATCGGGACCTTAATAGTTAGAATTGGGTTTTGGGCTGTATTATACTATAGTTATAATAAGCAACCCCAATACACCATAGGTAATTATTCAGGCCTCTATATTACATCGGTGACACTGCTTCGCTTCTCCTATCGCGAGGGCGGCTTCGACCAGGTTGGGAGCTGCTGCGGCGAACGCTGTGTTTAGGGTTTAGGGGTTTAGGGTTAGGGTTTTCTTAGAGCTGTTGCTACCGTTCCTGCGGTTTTGTGTTTGGGCTCCTCGCAGCTGGAGTAAAAACTTAGTAATTGTGCAGGGTACTGAAGGAACGCCAGGATTCTCCCACCATCTTCTCAGACTGCGCTGTGCGGCAAAGGATCGTGGACAGCTCGCCTAAAGTTTGCATGCAGCCGCTTCCTCTGCTGAGTGCCACCTGTCTCCAAAAAATACATGAAGAGAAAATAAGAAGTCCTTGATGTGAATTTCCTCTTCGTGAACAAGAATAATAAAACGTACGTGATTCAAGTTTACACATGCTGACCAACGTTGCGCCGTGGGATGCCGCAACCGACTCAAACATTGCACACGAATGGTGCCACAAAATCGCCGACCTCTGCGGCGCCATACTTTGCCTCGAAGAGGCAGCACCAGTCATCCATCCTTCTGCCGGTGTGCCGCTCCGGTGACTGAAAGCAAAGCCTTGGATTTGTCCTAGCCATGCCAGCCAAACCAAACAAACAGACATGATAAATGACCCTACATAAATTTGTACATATTGACCTGTAGCTTGGCTAAACTGTATACACCATGTATTGAGTAAAGCACTGACTCTTATCTCTCTCTCTGTCTCTGTCTCTCTTTGCTTTGCTTTGCTCTGGGGTAAGAGCCACAGGCAGTCCCTGTGGCCCGCTCGTTAGAGCAACCGCATCCCTGATTCTCAAAGGATGGGCTCGGCTGTATAACATCGGGTGCCCCAATGTTGTGTTCCCCCGTATGGGGAGTTTGTTTGCTAGGCACCGGTAAAGGGAAACGATAACTCAAAAGCTTTGTATGGCAACAGGAGGGAAAAATGTGCTTTAATTTCCGGCCCCGCAGTTCTCTTGTCTGCTGCGGGCACTCCACTTTGAAGGTACGAGAAAGGGTGCTGAGTGCCCTCCTGAAAGCCTGAATTAGATCAAAGTTTAGTTAGCTGCAGAGGCTTATCCAACTTGATGGCTGTCTTCACAACCTTCTGGGACAGTCCTTCTCGTGGCTGCCGCCAGCTTGTGCCCATCCGGTCGATGGGTTTGGCTCAGCGTTGGCGCTCCCTTCTCGCAGGTACCTTGTCCTGCCATCTGTTGCCCACCGTGGTGGGTCGGCTGGCTCAGAAGGTNGCCAGCTTGTGCCCATCCGGTCGATGGGTTTGGCTCAGCGTTGGCGCTCCCTTCTCGCAGGTACCTTGTCCTGCCATCTGTTGCCCACCGTGGTGGGTCGGCTGGCTCAGAAGGTTTGGGTCCCCGGAGACCCATCCGGGGTTTTGTGGTTCCACTCTGGTCCCCTTTTCGCAAGGCGCTGGCTTTCGCAATTCCAGTGCCCGAGCCGGTGCTTTGGAAAGTGTGCGGTCAGCTTCTTGAGCGAGTTCCTCTACAGCTCTGCGTTGTACCAGTGCCCTGTCTCGAATGGCTTGCTCCAAGGTTGGGTCACCTCTTCCCGAGGACGAAGAAAACGAGGCGTGTGCCCCTGGGTGGGCTGGTGCCGCTGGAGCTGCTCCCGCTTGCCGTGGGTCCTTGCCTTTCTCTGTGTCTCTCTCTCTCTCTCTCTTCCTTCCTTCCTTCCACCGGGGCAGAGTTGGCAAAGCGAACCCGGGCCAAGGCCCCCTTCCCCGTTTCTCTCTCTCTCTCTCGCTCTCTCTCTCTCTCTCTCTCTCTCGCTCTGTATATATATATATACATACACACATTTACATGTGTATATATATATATGTATATATACATACGGATGTAAGTATGTAAGTAAGTATGTATGTACGTATGTATACAGTATACGTAATTAAGGACACACATACATGCACAAATACACATACACAAACATACATACGTACATACATACATGCACATACGGTTTAAACTCCGTAAGCAGCTTTGACGATAGCACAAACAAAGCTTCAAGCTGCAGGATGTCATCCTTAGGGCATTACAAGGAAAGCTTTTCTCAGATCATCTAACAGACATGCCGGTAAGGAAAGCGAAAAGTTGGCCAACGACCGCGTCCCTGTGAGCTGTCTTCTTGCTGGAGAAGAAAGTGCCCCAATCAGAAAGACCTGCGGTTCGGTGCGTTTGTCTCTAGACTGTTCGGGTTGTGATGCCGGATTTTGTCAAAGACGGAGGAGCAAGTAGATAGTTTTTCTCCAACTCCGAGGCTCAGACTGAAGAGAATGTCGGCTTGTACGTCGCTCAAGAGCTGGCCCACTGCATCGCAACGCCTGCGAAGGTCATCGCCTTCCACGACGGTCGGGGCTGAAGGGGATACCTGTGAACCTGGGCTGTGTCAACACACCAAAATAAACAAAGGCAGCAATCATCACAGTTTACCAGCACCCCTCATCTTAGACCAGGCCCGAAAATGTAAACAAATTCCAGCAGACATCCGGCGACACCGATTCAGCAGCGCTCCAAATCCATCATGCGTTAGCGGTAGCCCGTCGAAGCTGAACTGAACCGGTGTCACGGGACCTTCCAGCTCTTGCGAGTGCCCACCGCCCATGATTCCCAGAAACGGCTGCAGGTGGCCAACTCCGGAACAAAGATAACTTCGGAGTGCAAATGGCAAAGGAAATAGTCATTCGATAATCGATCGCAACATTGAGTTCCAGTAGTGCTAGTGCAGCGGACATTGAGCAAAACGGCTTGCGGATGTCATCGTCACTTAAAGCTTGACCGAAGGACAGATGCAGCTTCCCCTTCAAGACAAAGGGACATGCAATCAAACATCTGAAAAGCAAATGTCTTCATGAACCCCCGCAGGCAGTACTGGTGGCTGAGTAGTAGTAGCAACCGAGGCACATATTGGCTTTTGACATGGTCTTTATCGCACGCTGCTGGTGCGTACCTGCAGAATCACTGACCATGGCCAATTTATGGGGTGGCAGTAGACGCATTCTACATAATGATGGCACGGTTCGAAGTAGCTACGCAAGAATGAACTCAGTGCCTGCGAGTATGCGGACCAGAAATTCCTTACTCAGAAGGCTCTGTTGACAGGAACATCTCGGCCCTGGGCGGCCGATGTCCAATGTGTTGCGGGAAGTGCTTTCAATCGAACACACTGAAAGTGCCGACCTGCACACTATGTGCACCTTCTGAGGATACTTTGCAGTTGTGTTCACCCCAAAGGCCACAAAGCTAGCAGGGATGAAGAGATGCACATTCGGATGTCGCTGACAACCTCGCCCGAGTCAGCCTGAGACGCTCCCAGATACAGTTGCAGCTCTAGGTGCTGTTGTGCACGCCAATGGTGACGGAGCCATAGGTGCCTTCACCGATCTTGTTCGCCTGCAATGTATACATGTCCTGAGTCTCACGGCAGAGAACGCCGGGTTGTCATGACTCAGAGTCCGTGATACTGCTTTCATAGTATTACTAGGTAGTACTAGCAAATCACAGCAACAGTTACAATTATGAGTACTACTACTACGACGACGACTACTACTACGACAGCTGCTGCTGCTGCTGCTACTGCTGCTACTGCTGCTGCTACTGCTACTATTGCTACTGCTACTACTGCTGCTGCTGCAGCTACTACTACTACAGCTACTACTACTACTACTACTACTACTACTACTACTACTACTACTACTACAGCTTTGGGATCTCGGCCGAGCCGTGCCGATTCGACCTATTCAGCAATCGGAAACACAAGTCCATGTCCCTGAAACCCTTTTTGCAGCTGGGCTCTTAGTGTCAGCCGGCAAGTCCGGCCACGCTCTGAAGCTCAGGGACACCCTAAACCCTAAACCCATGCCGGGGTAGCAAGACTGTGGTCCTGCACTGTCCAGGAGGTGCTCTGTTCCACACAAAAAATTGTGCGCATAGACATGTATGATCGTCTGCGTGCATGAGCAAGTGCGGATGGTGCGGGTTGTCCAAAGAGACAGCTCAAGCAACATGTTGACACCCCTCTCTCTCTCGCTCTCTCTGCCGTTGCATCCAGAGGGTCTCAAAACTATACATTTGTGGCAGTCTGCAGGTCACGATCCGATTGGCGGCAGGCCATCTGGATCTAGACGATGTCGCATGAAGGACCCGAAGCTTCTGAATTTGTTCCACAGCCAAGTGTCCTGTACATCGCCAGGATGGCTAATGATGAACTTGCTTCTTGACCTCGCTCCATGCCAGGGAGCCATTAAGACAGCGGGAACAAACAAAAACTTACTTTCTCGAAATGAACTGCACCAATACGTCTTCCCCATGCCACCCAGGAAAAAGCCATGTCAGCTGAGCCAATCACACTGTGTCGCCTTTGGCGTGCTTCGGTTCCTTATCAGGGAAAGCAGGAAAGTTCAGCAAGCAGTTCGGGAAGTTGAAGGTGTGCATGCGAGTTCGCAGTCGATCTGCTCAAGAATCAGAGTAGTTGGTTTTGAAGTCAGAATGACTCCTTTGATCTAATCTAGTGCATGTCCTTGCGTGCATGTCGATAGCTCCTCAAGTCATTTTCTCTTCAGGCATGAACTTGTGAATTGGGGGCTTTTCTCTTTAAGCCGCAAGATTGCCCATCATAGTCATAGCCAACCTTAACGCATTTGCCGGGCTTCGACCAAAACCTCGGCGGACGCGACTGGTCTGCCCCGCTCGTTGTCGGAGACGACCACGCTGTTTCGGATGACATCCGGCTTTCCTGCATGAGCTCAAGGGTTCTGAGTTCAGCGTTGGAGTTTCGAGCAGGGCCTTAAAGGTAAAGGAACTTCTGCAGGAGCACCATCAAAAAGGGGTTGGTTCTGGCTCATACCGACAAGCCTGAACACCATAGCAACCCGACGGTCACAGAATATCGTGGCATCAGTGCGTGACCGAAGACGCACTCCGGTTCATGCTCACTCCTTGGACTTGAGCCCCTGAACCCCTACAAAGAACTCAAACCCGATGCTCAAGTAACACAGAAGGTATGTTGGCAGGTGCCCTAATAATGCGTAACCAGAATGCCAAAACCTGTATGCGCCTCCTATACTCTAGGCCTTCCACCCCTCCGCCAGCAAAAGGCATGTGCCTATGCACGCGCCCATGCCGGCAGAAGTTGGCGAACTCTTTGGATTGGACGGTTTGAGCCGAGAGCTCTCGGAATGGGCGACTCGTGATGAGTTTAGGGTTTCGTCTTCAGGGTTGTCTGGGTTGATTGTGGAATTTCCGGGCTTTGGACTTGTGTCGGGGCCCGCAGCATCATCATGTCAGAATCGTCGTCTCATGCGTCTTGCGATCAAAAGCCAACTGCGGTTGCGTTCTAGTAGTTGCCCAGCTCAGGCCTTGCAATGGAGGTGTAGGCCAGAGGGTATGAGTGTGTAAGACCGCTAAACCTTCACGCAGAGGTCACTAATCTCCTTTGCGCACGTAATTAAGGTTTGCAGCACATCTTCATTCAAGGCACTCAAGATAGAACGACCGGCACCCTGGTACAGATTGGGGGCCCCGCTGCGGCTGCCGCCTGGGTGTCATGCAACGAACAACTTACAAACAATTTCGGCAAGTGCTGCTCCGTTTGGCTATCCATCTCTGGAGAATGCATGGGCTCGGGGTTCCTCAATGTATGGGATCTGAAGCCAATCGCGGAGTATCCAGGAAACAGGCTGGTGCAAACTGGAAGGTCCTAGAGTTTGGAAGCCCCAACGGGGCGAGCTGGGGCCCGGTGCATGTGGCGCCCCTCAGCTCTTGGAGGAGGTCCTGGATGCTATACAGGTATAGAGAGAGGCACCGGTAGATTCATGTCGTTGACAATGTGGTCGGGTTTGTGCTGTTCAGCGGCCGGGTTGTTGTGCTGTAGACCAAGAGGCTCTAAAGACTCTAGAGCAGACTCTTTCCTCTGTGTCTGGCTCCGCAACAGGCGATGTCCGCAAGGGTAATCCCGGCACAAGGTCAACATAAGTTTGAACTGCAAGGTTTCCTAGTACACTCTTGCATCCCCTTGTCCCGCAAACAAAAGTTACATGACACATAACCCGTCTGAGTAAGTGCGCCCGGCCGGGAGAATCAGGCACAAGCGCCAAAAGCCCAGTGGCAGCATGCATCGACGGGCTTTCTCGTTGCGAAGCCCCCGATTTGCTGTCCGCTGCAGTAGATCTCCCACTCTCGACTGTAGCGGTGCCGAAGTACTTCGACTTAGCTCGCATCTTGGGCAAACGAATGTTGTGGATGCTGATAGCTGATAGCAGGCACGCAGCTTAAATTATCATGTCGATGCTCGTTGGTTCAATAGTCAGCACTTGGTAACTAGTACTTGGTACCAGTCGGGCGACTACAGCTGCACAAACTGCATCAATGTGTAGCCGGGGGAACTGCAGACGTCACCCCCCAACCCTAACCCTGCAACGCTTAACCCTTTTTGCAACAGGCTTCGTACTTCGCCTGGAGTCGGTCGACCCTGAAAACCCTAAACCACAGACTGCACAGCGGGGTCCTCGGATAGTCGGCCGGACTTCACGCCCGTGTAGAGCGCCGTCTGCCCAATCGCAGAATGTCTTGACAAGTTAATATAGGGGCCTGAAAAATTACCTATACTGTTGTGGGGGCTTTCTTATTATATTATAGTATAGTGGGCCCCAAAACCCTATTCCAATTATTAAGGCCCCTAAATTAGCCCCGTCGATGTCGATCAGGAATTGGTCTTGTGCGGTGCCCATACAGTAGTTACCACAGTTTGGTGAGGTGGTCATGCTGATGTAGGATAAAGCAACAGTTCACTAATATCACCAATAGACAACACGAAACTCACAATACTGAGAACTTGCATGATTCCACAGAGATCCGCAAGAACGACAACAGAAAATCTGCCTTTACTCTCGGATCGCTTTGCTGTGGTCCCCGGCCAGCGTGGATTGCAAGGAAACAAAGTCGCGCTGCTGCTGGCCAAGCTTGCTATTCAGCCTGAGGGGATAAAGAAGTCTCAGTAGCACAGCAGCAGTAGCAGTAGTAGTTGTAGTAGTAATTAGTTGTTATTGTTGTTGTTGTTGTAGAGGTACGAGTAGGAGTTGTAGTAGGAGTAGCGGGAGTAGTAACTAGTTAGTAGTTACAGTAGCAGCAGTAGTCATAGCCGTATCTATTCAATCTATTCATCCTAATCTAGCATCTCCACCGACAACAACGGACAGTTGGCTCTCAGAAAATCCCAGCAACCGCAACACCGCAACCATGCAAGATTGCTTGCCTCTTCTCTCGGGTTGCTGACGAAACAGCAACTGCCCAAAACCAGCAAAGTTATGGCGGGAAGGAGTCTGGATGGGCTAGCCACCTTCATGGTGCTGCAAACAGGACATGAGCGAGCATACGCACACACACACAGACACGCACCCACACAGACAAGGCAGCAGAAGACATATCCTTTTTGAATGTTCAAAGATTCGATCGGATTCCTGCGCTGCTTTGCGCATCTATGGAGCAGCTGCGCATTCATTGGCAAAGCTGCCAGGTTGGCTTCGGCATGCGCGTTTTGGGGTGGACGATCGGGCTTTCAGGAGTTGTGGATAGATGAATGACAGACCTCTGGCGAGCCTTTGAATGACGAGGATAGGCTGACATTTCTCCTGACACTTACTTGGTAGACGTAGCCATAACCCAAGCATGTCTACACCTGATCGAATCCTCATGGGATGTGCTTAAAACGAGTGTTCTGCGTGGGTCAGTAGGCCAACTCTAAGAACCCAGTGAACCTCACAGGCATGGCATTGGAGATTTTTTCGGGGCCTTAATCATGAGAATATAGGGTTCAAGGGTCCTTTAAAGGGTTGCTATAAGGGATCTATAAGGGTACTATGATGTAGATAATATAGTGGCCGTAATGATTAGAATAGGGTTTGGGGGTTATAGTATTTATAATGAGGAACCCCCAAAATAGTATAGGGAATTATTTAAAAACCTATATTATCGGTGTCCACCGGTGCTGTGGCCGTGGACATGACAGATGAAAAAGCTGCTTGTTTCCTGGTATCCTGTCAATCAACACACTACAATGATTACAGCTCAATGCACAGATTACGCAGGGCAGCCCAATCACCATGCTGGACAGAACCGAAATCACCACCTGGCTGCATCAAAGGTGTATAGTATGTTTTGTTATTCACTGCGCACATGCATACATCCATAAGTAAGTGCATGCATGCATGCATGCATGCAGGAAGGCCGCTAGAGATACACCCATATAGGGGTGAAGGCATTTGCAGCCGATGCCAGTGAAGTCTGTGGCTCAAGAGTTGGGCTTGAGCTTGAAAGCCTTGCTCCAAGAAGCGCATTTTTTCGTCAACGTATTTACAAGGGTACACTTGAAGGAACCTGCATATCTTAAAGGCCTTTATGCCAAAGCCCTCCTATCCTCTCTGAGGTCGAAGGCTGATGAGCCCTGACCGGAGGCACACCTACCGCGGCTTACCATCCCCGACCCTGACACGCTCACCGACCCACTTAGCTTTGCTTTACGGGGCTGTCTCAAAGCCGGGGGAAAGGAGGAAGCGGGGAAGCGGTTTGCTTGTCAGGTCGGCAGTGCAACTCCGCAAGCTGTGCACTCAGATGGCTGCTCAGGCAGTGCCGCAACATTTACCTTAGTCACGTGGCAAGGGCTGTATCTAGCAGTGCCCCGGCCTCGTTGAGCAGGTGGCAAGCGTTATCACTGCCATGGGGCTTGTTGACACCAAGTTCTGTGTCACGTTGCAGCTCAGGGCTTCCAAAATCCAAGGTGCATGGCTGGACTGCGGACCACTGACTCATGTTGGTGCATAGGCTCGGAGTTGTATTCCCCATCGTTGTCCAGCACGGCCGGATAATCCCAAGATTCATGGAATGGCGAGGAAAGAAAACAAACAGTCTAGTCAAGGCCTGTGCCCAAAGTTTCGTGCGACACGGTGTGTTCAGAAGCACAGCCATTTTCAAAGGCACCACATGGCGAACAAGTGAACTGAACATTGCGATTTTTTAGCTGAGCCTGCCTAGCGTGGTACATAAACATGTTGCAAATGGCCGCTTGCACAGTACAAGCTCAGACAAGGCTCTCGCACAAGCGCTGCAGGGTCCCGTGTGCTCCTCGCAACGGGCCGACGTTTGACAAAAGCCCTGTTCATGTTGATCCTGGCTGTTTCCGTACTTCAGCACATGTATGTACATATTGCATAGACAAATGACAAGGAGCGGCTGATTGCTAGAAAAGACGATGATATGTTACTACAAGCGCGAACACACACGTGCATATAATATATATATGTATACAGTATGTGTGTATGCATGTATGTATGCATGTACGTATGTATGCATGTAGGCGTTTATGTATACACGAATATGTATACGTACTTATCCCTGGGCATACGGACATCAAGAGAACGCCCCGATCTCGAAAAACTTCACCTAAGAGCCGAGAGCCGTAAACAGTCGGAGTTTACTGAGCCAAATTCATTCCCCGAATCTCCCTTCTGCATCACGTCAAATCCTGAATCCGAACCTGGAAAGTCGGGACCCTTAGTGGTAAGCCCGCGCCTCGCCTCAACACAACAACTGCATTTTGCATTGTCGAAAAATCTATGCTGACCCGCCTTGCCTCGGAAGGCTCAACTCTCGGCACGCTTTCGCGCCTGTTTCATGCCCAAGAAGGGTGCTCAATGATTGGCTCAATGGAGACAGAAATAGGTTTCAAAAGGTTGCTCACGGAAACCCCGTGAAACAAGCACATTCTTTCTTCTGAACCACGTCAGTACAATATGGAATTAGACCTCGCCGGCAGCCCTAAACCTCCTACCAATTGCAATTCAAACGTGCCTCGGCTAAGGCTCGCATCTTTTCGCGCAAAGCCTCTGAGGGAAGGCTCCGGGTTCTTGCGACTGCTTGCCAGCTTCAAGGGCAAGCAAAGGTCGAGTCAGTGCTGGCGGGCAGACTGAGTACATATGGAACGTGATGGATGATGCCGTGCCATGCAGTGACAGGAACTGCCATCGTATCTGCGTGCACTCCTTTGCAACGTGACATAATTTCTAAGCAGCGATACAAGAGGAAGCAATTTCAGGCAACGCGTGGACAGGCAATGCAAGGAATGGGCATCGATTCCCAAGGAACCAAACGGCATACACCGGGAACTCTCGATTCTAGGTTGCACAGCCACACAACGTACCTCGGGGACACCCACATGGACAGGTAGGCAAACGAGCACGAATACATTAATTTGTCTATGTTGCGGTTTGCGCAAGCTGGTCCAGTATGCATGTCGGAGTGCATAACGTAATAGAGACACATTGCATCTGGATTGCCTACTCTTGCTATGACACAACTTTATTGAATCTCATTGGGGTCGTCGTGGTTCTGAAACCCAATGCCATATTTCAGTTGGAACCAGTGCATCGCGGTCCTGCTTGACGCTTGCACACAAGCTCCTGAACAAGGTCTATCTCGCTTCAATGGCCTTTCTCTCATCGTCCATTGAGACAGACTCTGCCGGCTGCGACGGTGGACCCAGTACCGGCGGCTGCGTGGGCGGATCCTTATAAGTTTTCAACAACACTTCTGGCAACTGATGTCTCTGACTTCCCTTGTGATGATGAGTACAAGCCTCCACATGCGAGTGGATGACTGCACCATTATGCTGGTACTACGAGAGTCGAAAGAAACGAAAAGCGGCAGGACAACCTGAATGCTGGCACCAGGGTCTGGAACTATCCGTTTGGATGCTTCCACTGGCTTTGCGGCTGTGACGTCTAGCTGGTCTCGCTGACCTTCCCGTGACATGGCAAGGACATGCGGCTCAGCCCATGAAAGCCATCCACTGGTTCTGATTTCGCAGGGCAGCTGCAGGATTGAGGTTAACCCTGACTCCACACACAAACTGTCCGTGCTGAACCTAGCTGCAACAATATGGCTATAGACACTGACCATGGAGCGGAGGTGTGACCCTGGTAAGGGGATCTGACAATCGACTGTGCTTTTGGAGCCCAGCTTTCACAACAAAAAGCTCTGCCTTGTGATTGCTTCGCTGCTCGGACGAACTCGGTGAGGACATCAGAACCGCTCCCCCTGGCCTGACCATCGGCAAACGCAAAGGGGACGAGCTGTGACTCCTGATTCCTTCCTATACGCTGCATTACTGAGTACAGCTTGTGTCAGCGCAATGGCCTTGCTTGGCTGCACCTGCGACTTCAGTTTGGGGAAACCCGGGGGGCAAATTGACAGCGACGGTCGCCGGTCGGTCTCTTTGCTGGCCGCAGCCAAAGACGTGAATAGGCTGGTGCAGGGTCTTTGCAGGCAAAATCTTCTCGTGGGCACTTGCCATGTGCTTATGCAAGCTTGAAATGCAGTAGCTGCTCATCCACGTAAACCTAAAATGCCTCAGCCGCAATCCTGGAATCTGCATTGAGCTCTCCGAAGGAACCGCATCGCCTCTTGCCCGGCGTGCGGGGCGGCGCCCTGTTGCGCCAATTCGGCTGTCCTTGAACTCACTCCGGAGTTTGACCCCTAAACTGCCTAAACCCTATGTAGGTTGTTTTTGTAAAACTCCCTCTGGGGTTTGTATAAAAACCTCTAGAGTGTTTATAAAATACCCGATTATAAACCCTGAACCCTCAGTCCGATTTGGGGCACGTGGCTGATGCTTCACGGGCCAGCGTCTTGAATCGGTCACGAGCCTGTACCTCGGTCCTGCGACGGTGCTATTATAGCTCTTCGTGCCATCGTTCTGGTGTGCACCATGCCTGTTGTTACCTCTAGGAGAAGGCTCAAGTTTAAGGCTGCTGTTGCTAAGTAAAACCAATTCTTAAACCTTCCGCCTTGGCCTTGTTGTCTCAGATGTGAGCCTGCACACGAGGCACAATCTGCTCTACAAAACCATGAACAAGATGACTTTCACACGACGAGCGCCACGAAGACGACGAAGCGTGTGGAGCGCAAGGGGCTCCCTAACTAACATTCCTTGAGTTGTCAGTCAAAAGTGTCAAGTTCTGACTGGCATTTTCTTTCGAGAACTGCCGCTGACACCCAGGCCCTGCAGCACTCCGCATCCGGCGCAGCCCACTGCGCAGGGCTGAAGCACCAAAACTAAATAGCCTCGAAGCCAACCCCAAGCCCAGCATCGGCATCCCCAAAAATGCCCCACGGTGCAAACCCCCGAGCTGAAGTTTACCTCCAAGGGGCCGGAAAAAGGACTGCAGGTCAAAGGTGCGAGGTGCCTAAGCGGTTTAGCCACTCACACACGTGGCTCTGCAATTTTTTCGGTCATGTTTGATCTGTAGAAGTCTGTATATAGCTACGTACTATAAGTCCATACCTGAGGCGGATGGACATATTATACTGATCCAACAAAGAGAAGAGAGCGTGAGCGAGAGAGGCGAAATCATCAAGCCAGACGGCCCTACCGGCAGAAGCACTTCTAGTACTTGTTTGGAGCAGCCATGGAACATCATTCAAAAGTGCAGCATCGGAACATGTCTGTCTCGAAGTAGGGCTTTTGTTCTGGCCCAGTCCTGTCTTAACAAAACCCATTGTGCGAGCTTCAGAGGGGCCACTGTGCAAAGATTCTATAGTAAGCTTCGTAGAAAACCATCTCAGGGCGCCAGACCTCCGTCTCCGTCAGAATCGGAGGAACTGCAGGCGGCGGAACAGGTGGAGCCATCGGGCCCTTGCCGAGGATTCAGCCGGATTCCCCGAAGCTTCTCCGATGTTTTATCGGCTTACATTTGGTTTTGAGGCTAGAAAGACACGTCATGTCCGTTCAAACGGATGCTACGCCGTTCAAGACAACATGCAAACGCGGGCTGCGCCGGTTGGGGTTTCTAGCATCTATTGCCGGAGGCCGAATACCACACCTCTGCCAAACTCCGGCATGCTTGCTAAAGGAGGCCCTCGCACTCTTCACAGCGAGGCTTGGCAGACCCCTTCGACGTGGTAGGTTCGGGCATCGTCCATCACAAGAGCTACTTGTAGTGAATCTAGTGACAGCAGTGTCGAACCCAAAAGCCTTGATCATAAGCATCCGTAGCCATTCTATGTCCTGTGCCTCCCACAAGGTGGCGAAGCTTCACCGTTCGGAATCTGTCCGAAGAAGTCTAGCGGGCACAAGCAGTGCAATAATCGCTCGGATCCCTGGGGCTGGGCCTGGATCTGCTGAAGCAGCGCGCGGCCGTCCAGCGGAGGAGCCGAGCTCTGCGGTTTTATCCTGGGCTTCGAGGCTCATTGGCGAGCTGCCAGGGTCAATACCTATACAATCATACTAAGGCATGACAAAATCATCTTGCGGTGATTTCGGCTCTCGCAACGTTAGTGCCGGAGCCACCTCTATAACGTGGCAGCTTTCCACCGTCTTGCCAGGCCGAACGCTAAGAAGGAGTATCATGCAAATCCGACTCCCCGAAAAGATCTGTCCGACTTGCATCTGGTTGCTGCTGCAGCAGAGCCCGGCCGTCTAAGCTCGAATTCGCAGAGGGCGCTGGGACGGGCGGTGGGAGCGAGGGCGCAAACTCCGGCGGCGGGGGCGTACCCAGCCTGAGGCGTGCTGTCTTGCGTCAGCAGAACAAAATTCCTGGTTGAACTGTGTTTTTCCTGCATTTCATACCATTGCTTTTACTGATGTGCACTATGCAGAGCTGTCATCGTAGTATATCTCTGCAACTGCGCCAACAAGGCGGCGTGTTCGCTGTGCTTCTTGCTGCAGTTCTTGTTTCGGTCGCAATTGACTTTCCCTGCAAAACCTTGCTCCGATGGCTATTGCAGCTCTCGTCTCTACAGCATATACTGCTGATAGCTTGCCAGTGCTATAACTGCGATGATTCGAAGGATGATGCGGACAAATCAAGCAAACGGACCAACTTTGGGCCGCGGGGGGAGGTGGTACTTTGCCACATTGTATTGACTACGATTCCATTGCAGTATGTGGCCTGATGCACACTACCACCTCCATAGCGATCAGTCGAAGATAGTCTGCCCGAGCAGATTACACCAAACTGCAGGAAGTGCAAAGTGCTATCGCTGTCACTGCATGCGGAAGAACCCGACTCGCCGAGAAGCATCTGTAACAGGGACCGGCCGTCCAGTTGGGGCTGCTGTGGCTGTAGTGGCGGTGAGGCCCCGTGCTTCCTCAAGCAGTCATGGAGAACTGAGGGCACTGCACTGCAGAAGTAGATGGTGGGACAAGAATTTAAAGCCATGGTTCTTGTCCGGCAACATGGTGGATGGGTGTCGATGACTCAAACGTCTCCGAAGAATCCATTGCTTAGGAACTCTGTTGACCGAAACACCCCAAACCCCAGCTTAGGCACAGCTGGTTCAGCAGCTCGTTGGCATTGCGGGGCACAATGGGGGCTGCAGCCTGGAGTGAATCTCATGCTACTTCCTGCTACTCTTGTGGACTATACCACTTGATTACGCTCCTACAGTACAAGTTGCAATTGCGTGTGCTCGTATAGTCTTGCCACGACTTGGCCTTGATATCGCTATGTGGTTGCAACTGCACTGTAGGATGACGGATTCGAAAAACGACACATTGCGTCAAATCAGGGGGACTACTGCTGATGATGGCTGGAGTCAGGGGTGCAGGTATGCTGTGCACTGACTCAATGAAAGCATGCTCCTGCGCATCCTACTGGTCCTGCCGGGTTATACTGCATGGTACTGAGCACCGTGATCATGATGACAAGGCCATTTGATGGTCCGCTGGCGGTGAAAACGAAGACACCGCTGGCAATACCGGAAACGGTCAATTTGCTTCGATGGACCCTGTCAAGGTAAGCGGAGATATTCGCGTGCCGCCGACGACTACGCAAAAGGATGACGACAAGAAGGATGACCGCTGATGTGGTTGGCACTAGTATCTCTCCCGTGGTTAGCATCATCTTGAGGGTGATGCTGATGAACGCAAAATATACTGTTACTGGAAACGAAGCTGACGAGGTTCATGGCGCTGGACAGTGATCTCTATGCCGGTACAAGCAGCTGGAGATACATTACATACTGTGTTTTTCTTGTTGTGACAGCGGTTGTCGGTGCTGCTGGTGCGATGGATGCGACATGCTCCGGAAATGATCAGTGGTCAGCATGAGCCCAGGTCTTTCAATGACATGTTAAGAATGCGTCCCATTACCTCGGGACTTTATCAACACGGGAAAACAAAAGTTGTCTAATTCTCTTTTAATTTTGCCAACCATATTTCCGCTTGTCGCTCCCTGGTGGGCTGCCCAGACCCATGCCCCAAAATCTAGGCTTTCCCGTCGGCCTGCGGCCACCACGGCGCAGCCTGCGCCGGCAAGAACGGCAAAGGTGCGCCGCGCTGCGCCTCGAGTCGCTCGAGCTCCTGAAGCTCAGGTTTCGCAACTGTGGTAACCATTGCGTCGGACTTTGGCAGAACGGATCACGCCGCTTGACTCATCATCACCCATGGCATGCCACCGCCACCACCACCGCTATCACCATCGCCATCTGGGTCAGCGTGTTGAGTATACGATACGATCACACCACCGTCATCGCCAACGGCCCGAATATCAGTTTGGGCATCACCCTCACCATCATCATCGTCATCAACATCATCATGATCCTCATCATCATCTTCTTCATCTGCTGCACTCTGAGTTCTGATTGATGAGGGGGTGTTATCGCCACTGGCTGTTGGTGGTTGTTGGCGTTTGGGGGAGTGGAGGTTAACGATTGCGGTGTATTGTAACACAGGCGGACCCGGGACGAGGGAGTTCGACGGGAGATGCACAGGCTAGGATGACAGTCGCACTCTGTGGCTTCCCTGGCCAGTGGCCTGCAGAGAATGGGCTTTCAGTTGAAGGGCCATGAACTACGGCAAAGTTTCGTTAGGCCCATGGGTCTCGCCAGAAGCAGGTGCAATCGCAAAACTCGACTCTAAAGTAGAAAGCCCATCCCACTTGCAGCCTTGAGTGCAGCGAGCTTCCGTGCCTCCTCCAGGGGCGCTGCTACTCCGAGCTTTGTCTGTAAAGGGGCTACAGTGGCTACGTTAAACAAACATTAGCTCCACCGAAAGCTGACTGAGTCAGGGAAAGCTGACTGAGCAGCCCCCCGGTTGTGTCTGCGACATTGCGGTCACTTGATCTTATACTGCCTTACGAAAATTATTGAAGGGGTGACACTTTTTGGGCAGAGGGTTCTGAGACCAAATAGCACCCAATATCAGAAATGCAACAATCTTAAGGAAGCATTCTAGACCCTTGTAAGCCCCTCCCAAGTATAGCAGCATAGCAACATACCACCAGCGAGCTCGTCGGCAAACCATCTCTCTGCAGCTGCATTATGGCCGATTGCTCCAAATTCTTCCCAAACCCTAAACCCCTAAAGCCTAAACCCTAAACGATTTCAGTCCAACCACTCTGAAATCCCTCTAAAGCACATTTACGCTCTCGCAACTCGGACACAGCCAGACGAGGTTCTTGGTTCGCGTGGTCGGTTCACTAAAGCAGATTTAAGTTCCCCAAGCTACTCGTTGCACTCCCGGACAACCTGGACACAATCAGCGTCGAGACATCTGTCCAACAAGAGTTCTGAAGGTAACACAGAAGGACTCCTGCTACGAAAGGGGGTTCTCCCCGAATTTGTGGAAGCCCCATGACACCCGCCGAAGCAAAACTTCTCCTGCACGTCCCTCCAGCCCTTTTGGATGCTGATCGCAGCTTGCTGCTCGTGCTGGCGCAAAGTCATCTCGCCTTATTGGGGAAAACTAGCCACACGGCACTGTGATGCTGCTATGGTCGTCATTACTCTTACCATGGCAGACTGAAAGATCGCGGCTGGGCTGTGGTGGCTGTGGTGTGACAAGGTTCCAGAAGTGTTCTGGTAACGTGCAACTCTGAGCAGTCGAGGACCGTCGAAGCTTTGCAAGCATGGCGATGAGTAACTGAACTCGAGGCCCTCCAATCAAGGCATCGGGCAGGGGCAAGCAAGTATCCCAGTATCCCCGAGAGACTGTGCAGCGTCAGAGGAAAGTAGACTGTTCAGACCTCCGACCTCCGTCCAAGTGCACAGTTGGAAGCTCAAGCTCCCTAAGTTTCTGTGACTCCCTGAAACCTTTGTGCACCGAGGTCGCGGATTTGTTCGGCGACGGCCCCCATTTCAATGAGGAGCCTTCGCTCAACATAGGGCTTCAGGAACGAGCTTCCGATGAGGGCAATTAATTCCTGAACCAAATTCCTGATGTTGTGGGCAGAGGCCTTTATGAGTTGAACGAATTTCTGGCAAGTTGAGGGTTGGGGTCCCCTGACCGAAGGGGTTGCCACGATTGCGCGCCTGACGCCACAGTGGTCAAAGCCTCCTGTGGCCTCGATATTCTGTGCGGCAAAGGCCTTAGCCGAGGAGTGGCCCAGTACCGGAGGGCTCTGTCTAGCCTGCGGTGTATAGACAGGCATGGCTTTTTGTTGAAGGAAGTGCTGCAGGGATTTGTACTTCAAGAGTTACCCGTCTGTGGGGAGTTTGTGTGTTCGAACCTAAACGAGACCTCACGTGCCTACCATCACCCAAGCTAGTCGGCAAGTCTCCTCTCTTGCAGGCCAACTCACCCAAAGTCTGAACATATCCGATATCCCCCTCCAGGATGGAACCCAGGTGGCAATGCTCCCAGCTAAACTAAGCAACCGTAAGTCAACCCTCAAACTCCAGAGAATCCTTTTACCTTTCCCGGAAACCTTGACCGCCTCCGCCCTGAGTCACCGAGCTCCGAGCCAGTTGCCACAGCAGTGTCCTCAGGCTCCCGACGTCCTGGAGCCATTCCGGGGCGTTTTGTGTGGGCTGAACGTAACCAGGCATGCACTATTTACGAGATAGTGCTGAAGTACATATAGAGGAAGCAAGTATGCTGATCGTATGTCAACCTGTCTGATTGTAAGTTTAGCTAGCCTCGCTGATTAGGTGTGGTTCATTCTTGGGACTCACACAGGACCCAAAAGCTTACAGCTTCACCAGCGGACTAAATAACAAAGGTTGCGCATCATAAGCGGTAGTGCTTTTGCGATTCGAAGCAAAGTTGCGACTACGACAACTCAGACCGTGATTGTCATTGTAATGCCGGTCTAGTTTCCGGAACGGTTACTGTTCTCCTCCTTGCGATCTTGTACAATCGATATCGATCGCTCTGTCTCACTCTCTTTCTATCTCTAGAGATAGATGTATGATGAACAAACTGCTTCAGGATGGCTAGCCCGGCTGGGCATTGGCAAGTAGTCCTTGCAGCAGGCAATGTCTGAAGCCTGCACGCCGGCAGGATCTTCTCTGGCCTTAACGCGCCAAGCTTCGAATGAGGCCCAGGGGTGTTCGGCCTTTGAGGCCTCAGGGGCTATATTAACGTAGGAACCATGATAAGGAACCCTGGGGAATGGCAGTGGCAATTATTCAGGCCTCTGTAGTACCACCCTACTGTTGCCAGAACTAAGAAAGTTATTCTAATTCTTACAATATCAACATTAATTCTCTGTGACGCTCACGCTCGGACAAGGCCAGGCAAGGCCTGCGGACTTAGTTGGGAGTTGGGTGTCTGTGTGGCTGGAGGCAGTTGTAGCAGAAGGTTTCAGTCTGCGCCGTCGGAATACTGTGCAACGGCAGTAAGAGCACAATCGGAGAGTCTGCCGCTAGGATACTGTAGGAGTGGTGCATCCCTGAACAGAAATCAATTCTCGAAAAACGCTCCGGATATCTTGAAATACGCTCGCGGATGCCAATTTTCGGCGCGGTTGAGAGGATGGGGGGCGATGGTACTTGTCTAAGACCTTCAAAGAACACTGGTATGCGTGCAATTTCAGCTGTCTGGAGTGGGTGTAATATCGAGCCCTGTCCTCTTCATGCATGTTCACAAGGGTACCAGTACTGAACCCAATGCAAGACTTCATTGACGTCATGAGGGCCATTCCCGCCTTGTCTCTTCGCTTGGTCGTTGTCTTCGCTCCCTCAACCACAGCGAAAGGAGCCAAGAATTTCGTGCTGTCATGTGAGCAGCATGTGGGGTGGGACTCGATCCTGCTCAGTCTGTCGAAGACTTCAGGATGGATGACTTTGCAATCTTACCTGATGCCTACACTGCGACCCCCACTCGTGGAACAAGAAGCAAGAAATACCGTCCGCCTCAACTGCGGCAAAAGTGGCAGCAGTGGCACTAGCAGCAGAATGCTACAAGTAGCCCTATTTTGTGATCGCACATTGTACCTTTTGACATCCCTCAACCCAAGCCCTTGCTTTTTCAAAGTGGCGAGCTTTCGCTTTCTTCTTAGCCGCCTTCCCGGGCCTTCTGACGGCCCGGCTTCAAGGGTGGCTTTGCTGGGAGCACGCACTGGACTTCCTTCACCTGAACAAAGGGTTTCGACGCACACACTCGCACAAGGCAGGCAAGGCTCCACATCCCAGGATGAGGCCAATGAGATGTCACAAGACTTTTGAAACAGTGGGCAATTGACCCAAACAGAGTGGCGCGGTGTTTATACTGGCATTCATGTTGCTAGCTAGTGGTTATATTGTTTGGTTATTAAACTGTGTATACTGCGCCGTGCGTGTCCATCGATGCGAACTGCGAACCGGTAGAGTGCTACAGAGTTAGTAGTGGAGATCCTCTGGACTAAACAAAGAGTTTAGGGCTTATAGGGGTTGAGGGGTTTGGACTCTCGCAACTCGGACAATGCGAACGAGGATGGTTCGGTTCGAAGCCAACGAAAAGAACATAGGTGTCAGGCAATCACCGAACCAAAGGAACCAATCAGCACTTCCATTACGAGTGATCCATGTATGGGGTTAGGATTTAGGGGCCTGGGGACTTACAGTAGGACTTGGGGGTCACGGGCTTTGGGTGACGGGATCATGCATTTATAGGGGCTGTGGGATGCATGGGACTCTCGCATCCGCGTGAGGGGGGTCAGGATGGTCGCACAAGGCCGGCAAGGATCCACGAATACTATAGGGGCCTTAATAATTACCTATGCTACTTTGGGGGTTCCTCATTATAGTTATAGTATATTGTATCCTAAAACCCTATGGAAATTATGAAGGCCGCTAGATTACCTCGGACCTTGCTTTGAATCCACCTGCTGTCGGCTGATTGATAGTGTAGCAAGTGTCGATGTCTTAAAGTCAACTGAGTAACTGTGCCCGTCGCTGAACGTGCATCCTCCAGACAAAGTCACGAGCGTCTGATCACCTGTTGGCCTTTTTAGCTGCCAGAACAAACTCGATGTGACCCCGCCCTGCCTTGTAGCCGAGCGCGTTCTGCTTTGGTTCCTAGGCGGGAGCCAGAAACTCCGGCACTCGGACTCAAGGGTCGGTTGGCGGATGCTCTGCTGTGCCTCTGAGGTACTGTTCGTGCACCTAGCAGAATATGTACCTAGAAAGAGCCACATCTATCTACACACATGCGCATGTGTTCGTGTGTTTGTGAGAGAATACATGTATTTGATCACCATCGATTTCGATATATGATCCGTCTGATACAGTGTGGTAGTCTGATGTACTCATATACGGCACATGGCATGCAACTTTTCTATCCTAGTTTAGAACCTTACGTACTGCTTCCCTGCCTTGCAGCTCGGAAGCTCTGAATCTGAAGTGATCGAAACTCAGTAACCCTGACAACCCGAATCCGAAAACCTTAAACAATCCTGAAGCTCTGTGCAAGCCAATCGGATGCTTAGCCCGACATCCCTACTCAAAGCTCCGACTTCTTCCCGTAAACTCCCTCATCCCTCACAGAATTTTAGGGAGGTATCCGGCTCGGTGGTCTCCCCCAGCCCAGGTGGCAACAGCCCTGGACGAAAGCGCAGCCTCATTTGAGCGCACTGCTGGGATCTTTGCTAGTTTTGCGCTTTGGTTTCTTTGGCTGAACATCACAAGTTGAGCTCACGTCGGGGGCACAGACGTTGACGTGTGTCCCATCACAATTACCTGACGAGTCATGTGCACATGTGAGAAACCAAGGCAACCGCAGAAACACTCCACCCCAACACTAAGGTCCCTAAGGCCAAAGAGCAAGTCGGCGGTTGCATACACCCGCGGGTCAGCCATGGCCGGCCAAGTGATGCAATGTCCGAAACCAAGTGGGCCCAGGATGCGCTGGAGCTTGGATTCGGGCTGGAGACTCATGGAGACTCTGGTTTCGGATCGGGGAGCACATACACGGCCCAATCGTGTTTGAGTCTCCTGCTAGATGTATCCAAAAGGGGTGGAATGGCTGTGTCGGTGGGATGAGGGCTTGTGGCATCTGAGCCCTCCTGGCAAGCAGCACAGCCAAACTTCGACGATATCGTTGCATTTCCTTTCGAAACTCCCTCAGGACTCGAGCTGGACGACTCCTACCTTCGCAGATACAAAACGTGGGTGTCTGCTCTGCTTCGGGCTCAGGTTTGTCCAGGACCTTTCGGGCTTTAGCAACGATAATTACAGCTTATCTTTCCCTGCTGAAGTGACGGATGGAAACCATGTCGCAAATGGCTTCCATGGCTACCCAGTTTTGTCCGCAAGCACCTCTGCCCCACTGTCTCCGCAAAGCCCAAGAAAGTGTGAACCCTACATCAACGACACACCCTAGGCCCTAAACGATCCTAAACCCCAGAAATCCTTTGCGAGGAGGTACAGAAGCTGAGCTGACCGGGCTCCTCTCGGTCAGCCGTTGCTCGAGCGAGCTGCTCGTGCAGCTCCTGTCAGGGCTGCCCAGCTTAGTCGAAGTCTCCCGGCTGTTAAACAAACAGCGGGACGGTGGACTTCCCAGGTCAGGCTCCATGGGTCCCAAGGGGCAGCAAAAGACAACGGGTGCACATGATCAACAAATAGCTGCCATTATTATTATGATGCTACGGGCATGGAATAAACATTCTGCGAGGTCGAAAGGGATTTTGCATTGTAGGCCGCTGTCCGTGGTTCAGGTTGCAGAGCACGTCAAGCCATACTGGTGCTCAGTACAGTGAAACGTCCCCAACCTCCAAATTTGAAACTGTACTCGGGAGGTCCATATAGGGGCGGCCTGCTCAAGAACCGTTTGAGGAAGAAGCTACAGTTGGTCGCTTCTCTGCTCCGTCCTACCTTACAAGTCTGATGATCATCTGATCATCAGAGTCCTCAGATTCATTCACATCCGGAGCTAAAGCTTTGTCTCCAGCATCCTCATCATCATCGTAACCACCTTCATCCTCCGCTGGCACACCATCTATGCGGCGCTTTAAGCCACACTGCTCCTCAAAGCGCATCTCCGGAGCGTTGGGTGCGCACTCTTCGCCAGCATGGAACTGGAAATTGTACTTCAGTAGCTGACCCTTCAAGATTCTGCGCTCGATCCTTCGGTCGGAAGCACGCGACACGTCCCAGTCGCCTGGGAGCCTCTTTTGGCAGCTTAGCCTTTTTTGAGTGCCTTGAAGGCCGACTCTGCCGAAAAGCTGGCCGTTGGCCTGCTTGAGCCAGAATCCCCGAAGCATCCGGTATTTGAAAACCTTTATCTTCTCGTGCTTCTGAACCTCACGATGATTGAAGACCTTCATGATCTGTTTCTTGCACCGGCGGCAAGTAACCATCCACCGGTGCCTCACGTTCGTGTCCCATGCCCTGTCGGGGAGCGCTGCCTGCCCCTTGCGCCTTCCTTCCGGTTTCCGCCGCCTCACCGGCGCTGGGGGACGGTACTCACCTGCGACCGTCGTTGTGGATCGCTGTGGCGGCTTTACGGCACGTTGGCGGGCCGCCGCGGGTTCTCGCTCGGCTTGCTCTTCACGCACTTCTTCCAGATCCTCGCTATGCTCGCCGTCTGTGTCGTTCTCCACATCTGAGTCACCGAAACCGAGGTAACCAAATCTCGCCGCAGCCCCTGCAGTAAGTTGACTCTCCTCGGGTTCCAAAGACACCTCCTCCTCATCCACGGGGTCCCGTGGCTGCTCCGGATCCTCAACGGCACGGGGCACAAGCTGCACCTGCAAGGGCTGCGGTGGTCCTCCAGTTCCCCTCAAAGTGACGTGCAAGAACTTGCATTCCGGATTCCATTTGCAAGCTTGGCCCTTCTTCCAGTTATCGCAAACATCGACATGAACGAAGTCGCACCTGCCCCGTTCATCCCTCTCGCACCTGCCAGTAGAAGCATAGCTGCGACAGTAGCTGACATGGTCGAATGGGCACCGCGAACCACGGCTGCACTCCCCGCTCGCTCTGTGCATGTACTGGCGGCAGAACCTCTTGAGATCGATCCTCCGGCGCCTGTGCCTTGCATCCACCACCATGCCGGGTAAAAGCGGAGTTCCACGAATCTTGTTGCGACAGGGGCTTACACTGTGTGCACAAAAGCCTTGACACGACGGCGGCCTACACTCTTTCACATGCATTGAGAACGGTTCTTGTGCCTTCAACCCTCTAAACTGCACCTGCGCGCTGCAAGCCGAATCCATCAACATGGTCCAGAGTCTAGCGTGTAGCAAGACAAACTCAAGATGTCGGACTGTATCGGGCAGTTGTTTAAATGTGACATGCTAGACAACCAGACAGACACGTACAGTTGCACTGTGATCTGCAATGAGGGCCTCCAAGTCTTGCTGTTGTTGAGCGGTTGCCTGGTTGCCTCCCGGCTCCCTTGCGTGTTGACTGTGCAGGTAGCCGGTTGAAGTTGCGGTTGCCCGTCCTGCTGCTTTGTAGGCAACATTGCTGCCAACTGCACACTTAAGTCACTTTTCTTCACAGGAAACACATAGAGCACAGAACAGTGCCACACTCCCCAAAAAGCAAACCACCACAACCCCACCATCAAACCACCAGTTGGCGGCACTGTTCCTTAGAAAGCACCAGGACGAGCAACCGCAACTTCAACCGGCCACCCGCACAGTCGACACACAAGGGAGCAGGAGGCACCAGGCAACCGCTCAACAACAGCAAGAATGCAGAAGTCCTCCGAGACCGAACGACGCCATGCTGGGTTCTTAAGGGATTTATTTTAGGTTACCATAATAAGGAAACCATACTATTTACCATGGATCCCTATTATGGTATCTGAAATCTCCACTTCAAGCTTCCCGAGATCTCAAGGCTTTAAACAGAATCGGGTCCTCCACAGAGCGGTTTACGTCTTGCAGCCGGAGAGCTTTTTCCAGTGCCTCGATCGGAGTATAGGTTATGAGTTTTAGTGATGGGTGTGGTGGAGTGACATGCTCGGGTGTCTTGGTCTTGCCACCGTAGCGCTGTAACGGATTGTGGCAGATTGAGTTTCGATGGGTGCCTCGCTCCAACGAGCTTGTTCGGGCTTAGTTGAGGCCACACAGCTTGAACTACCCCGCGCATTGCCAAGTATTGTTAATTTGCCATTGTCTCCTTCTTTGCGATCGTCATTTACATGTTGTCGAAAACGACATCCGCTAGTCTGCAGCGTGAGGCACGTCATCCCGTTCCTTCAAAGCGTTCGAGAGCAAGTTCCTTCGCAGCCACATGTTGGGGCACAATTCCAACAGCTTCCAACCTATCTGATGCTACAGTAGCAGTTTGGCCGGAACTCATTTGGAGGGTTTGCCTGACGTAGGAAATCTAGGAATCTAGGTGTTGGATGCACGACGGAAACCATAGAGTCCCAGCAGAAACGACCTGCTGGAAGTGAAGCCCTCGGTTCGCTCCGCATACTACCAGGGGCCTGACTAATAAGAAGAGTGTCTTGGGGCCTTGGGGTGCACTATACTCCTGGTCGTATCATGAAGAACCATATAAGAATTTTAAAATTGGTACCTATTCAGGCGTTTAGCTTATGCTTGCCAGAAACAGAAAGACTCGTCCTCAGCGCAGTCAGATCCGATTGCTCGCGGGCCTGGGGAGGCAAGTAAGGGGTGCTGCTCTAACATACTACAACATACTACGTATACTACATAAATACACGATAATTGAGTACATTATACGATACTAGACTGTATATAAGGAAGGAGAGAGTGGGTCCATGACTTCTACGTTACCAGAGAGAAGCTGACCTCCAGCGACTGCTTCCCTCGGAAGCCAGCGCTGAATCATGGGGTTTCCGATATCTCAGAAAGAAAATCCGAGATGAACTCCAGCGGCAGTGAGTGATAGACAGGACATTCCTGTGACAGACACTGTGGTTCGCTGCATCACGAATGGAAATCCGATAGCTTTTGCTAGGCTCCCTTTTTAGAACGTCGTGTTTCTCTTTGTCGCACGGATGGAGTTCGTTGTAGGCGGAACTGGGTAGAGCTGGGCCGGGCACAAGCCCTAAAAAAATTGAACGTTCGGATCTCTATACTACTTATATACGAGACACATACAGCATTGACTGTCATATGTCTGTGCATATATATATATATAATGTACCAAACACTATTAATGCACGATGATGTACAACAATATGCTACTTGTTTATGGTGTAATATACCGTAAAATGATGTGATATGGTATACCATGCTTTACTCTAATACTTCCTCTCTGAGTCACTTGCAAGAGCCTCCTGGAAGTGAGCGCTCATTCCACGTCCGGCCTCCCGACATTGAGCACCGCTCTCCTATTCTACATTGCGGTGTATTAGTTATATATCAAGGTACTACATAGTATACCATAGCATGTTAAAGTGTGTTATAGCGTTATGTTCTGTCTATAGCTGTATGCAGAGCTCTCTCCAGCATGCTCTGACATCTCTGTGTCGATTCGAGCAGAGTTGCATCTCTTTGTAACAGCAAAGGCAGAGAAGCACGTTGCTCGGAGCATATTTGCGCTGTCTACCCTAAACCCTACACCCTAAACTTTAGACTTTAGACCTGAGGAAGCTTATTCGGGTTTTCTCAAGGCTGCCCTCCGTGTCGTGCTTTGCATCGCTTTGATCCCTGCATTCCTTGGCTTCTCAAGCGCCAGGCTGAAGGCCCGAAGGGAGTATGCTATAGTATCTTATTGTAGTGTAGTCTTGTACCCTACCGGATGTTGACGTATATACATGTATAACTCCGCATATTAGAGTATTTTAAGGTACTGTATAAAGTAGAGACTATTTGAAAGCAAAGCATTGAAGTCAACGAGCCTCCAGCTGCTTCACCTGATTCGCGTCTCGGTTCGTGTAATGTGAGCCAGTGTTCATCTTCCTGTTCGAGTTGCATGTGCGATTTCGTGGTGGTCGAGAGGGGAGGCAGATCATATAATTATTTACTCGAAATGCCCTTCAAACCTGGAGGAAGCAGAATGATTGTAAATATTTGCCCATCGCTCGTCTTACCCTCTTTGAACAGTCCCCGAACGACAGCTGCAGCTGCGCAGCACGTGCCCTCTCCATCTCCAGCGCAGAGCAAAGCTCCACAATTTCCTGAGGGGGTTTGGGGGAAGATGGGCGGCAACTTGACAAACCCTAATCGCGAACAGTGGACCCAATCCACATGCAAGCTAGGAATACACTGCATTAACGCCATCTCGTACAACTTTCGGACGTAGCCAACCAACGCAGTGGGTGCTGAATGACAATGGAAGTTGGCTGTCCCTCAACACTTCGAAGCTGCATGTTTAAAAGGGCGATCAGGAAGCTGTGGGAGTTCATTCTTGTTCCCCAAAAGGACTTTACAAAGCCAATGCATGAGACATGAACCTCGACTCGACGATCATTGATCGCCCATCCACACCCCCTTCTGTCCTCGCGCAGCTGCGATACCCTGAGCGGCTTTGCATTGACGCGGTTGAGGCTGCGAAACAGGTATGACCGCCCCGTACCATTGTCCGACGGTTTGGTAGAAGTAGTACCAGCGATAGCAATAGCAGTAGCAGCATCAGCAGCAGCAGCAGTAGCAGCGGTAGCAGCAGTAGCAGCAGAAGTAGTAGCAGTAGTAGCAGTTACAGTAGCAGTAGCAGTAGTAGCAGTGGCAGCTAGTGGTGGTAGTAGTGGTAGTAGTAGCAGTAGCGGTAGCGGTAGCAGTAGCAGCTAGTGATGGTGGCAGTAGTGGTAGCAGTAGTCGACGTCGTAGTAGTAGAAGCAGTACAGTAGCAGGTAGCAGCAGCAAGAATTAGTAGTAGTAGCAGAAGTCGTCGTCGCAGTGGTAGTTGTAGGAGCAGTAGCAGTCATTCGGAGTCATTCGTATTGGCAATAAGTATTTGCAATTGAAGAGATCTTCCGAAAAGGATAAGCAACATCACCTCATCATCACCACCACCAGAACTGTGGCAGCTCATCGTCGGCGTCGGCATACTGCTGCCGTGCGGACCGGCTCTTGCCTGGGGCGCAGGCTCCTTCAACCCCTGGGCTCGGGCACTCTCCACGGCACCTGGGCAGCTTTGCAGACTCTGGGTCTCAAGATTAGTCGGCCATTTGCGGCGTGTACTCCGCATTCGAGTTGAGGGCTTGAAGGGCTCTTCGCTTGAAGTCAAGGGCGTGAGGGTCCTGGCTTCGGGTTTCCGATTACATCTCACCATGAGGGTATACGTACAGAAAGGGGTATATACATATATATATATATACACATCTCTCTCTGTGTGTGTATATACAGACACGCGAACACACGTGGGTCTATGATCCCACAAACAGGACAGCGCTTAGCACCTGCAAACATAAACGTACGTATCAAGCAGTCACCGGCACAGCATGAGCAGGCCCCTGTATAATAGTATACATGTTGCAAACGTTAGGTGCCGATAGCCTGGCTCACTTCCTCAACTAGCCGGAATTTTGCGACGACCACTACTAGAACTGACCACTAGATATGAACTCCATATTATAGGAATACAAATCTGAACATGAAGGATATTTGGTGGCTGTTCTGACTTCACGCTTCCTGGGGTTGGCACACAGCTTCCTCTGTTCAACTTCCACAGACTCCAAGCGTTTTTCCACCTGCCCAACATTGACCGCGCAGGCCGCAGGTTGTGCGGAGAAAGCTCTGCGGATATGATATGAGCTCGGTTTTTGCAAACACGCAGCAGCAGGAGCCTTTGCATGCTCGCTCTCGCGCATGACAGACATGTCTGCAAGGCTGTGCACAACAGCAGGTGTGAGGCGATGAACCCCCCAAAACCGGATCAGGACACCTGGAAGCCACTCTGAACATGTTACCCCAAGTTGCGGGAGTAAGCTTCTAAGACAAGTTCCATCGCACAGCCTTTCACAAAGCCCTTTTCACAGAGTAGCTTCCACAGCTCACTTGGAGACCTCCAGGATACAAGGCTGACAGCCTAATATTCCCAGGATTCACATTTGGGGTGTCTCAAACAAATTTATCGACAACCCTGCAGACCCCTCCGAAACAGGCACTATGCTCTCCCTCAATGCCGAGAGAGATGTCGGCTCTCGACCAAACCTAGGTTTGATCAGAATTTTCCCGAGACTCGCGGACGAGAAGACCTCGAGCAAGGCCCGTTCTGCTTGTTCCCGAAGCTTCAGCTGAACCTTTCCGCGTACAAGGTTTAGGGTCTAGGGCGGTGCCTCTCTTGCGTTCTCATTTAACCATCGACTTGTATCTCAATGTGTGTCGGATCTGTCGAGTCGACTAGCTACACCTACCAAGCTGCCTGCCTACCTAGTTACAGTAGCTGGCTATATAGCTAGCTAGCCAACTAGCTGTGGATCTGCCTCTACATATAGCCTTTCCCTGTGGTATGTGCATATATGTACACATATGTCGAGTGTTGAGAATGTGTATATTGCGGTAAACTACGTGTACTATGTTTTGCCGTTTGTGTTTAGGTTTATGCGTATAGATATAAACAAATACATAAAATATATAGATATATATGTCTACACTTAGTCAGAAAGCTACACGATTTGGGTTATAGATATAGAGATAGGTATCGACAACTTCAACTAAAATTTTATACATGTATTTATGGTACAGACACCCTTTATGATCCCCGTAACAATACTCTAGGCCCTAAACCCCATCCCCTAAAACGGTACGAACACCAGAAAACGAGCCTGCAGCTCCTCCTCCAAGCTGCTCCTCCCTCGGTCGCGGGTTTACGGTTTCAGCGCTCGCACTCGGACATGCCTGGGCGAGGTTCCTGGGTTTACGGTTTAGGGGTTTAAGGGTTTAGGGGGTTGCGGGTTTAGGCCTGTTTTGGATTTCGGTGCTCACTCTCGGACATGCCAGGCGAAGTTCTTGGTGATTGGTCGATTGGACATGAAACCTATGCACAAGGCTGGTTGATGTAAGTTTTGCAAAGTATCTAAGTCCTGCAACCATTCTCCATTCTCTAAACCCCTCAACCCCTAAACATCCGCAGAGGAGCCTGAGAGCTCTTTCATGCCAGGTGCTTGTTACACAATCATTCTCATATGGGGACGTCTTCTGTGGCTGTTTGCCGATGCCGGCGGTAATCTTCGGCTGCCCAAGTTGCCTCCGCCTTGTGGGCTGGACTCTTCGTGCTGATGCTGGTCTCCATGTTGGTGAAGGTGACTCAGGCCCCTTGCCGTCGCTGCGATTCGAACCAATCGAAGTGGGCTCTGCGGGGGTTAGCAAGGCAGGGCAGGGCAAGAGGCAAGCAGTGGCACAAGGGTGGGTAGGGCAGACTAGCGCGGAGGCATCCACATGAAATTCTGCCCCTAGTAGCAGGCCGCCAGTATCTCTTCAATGAGAGCTACAACCTTAGCTCTCTTCAGCCCCTGGCACTGATGCTCGTGCGTGAGCTCCTGGCTCCAAGCACTTGGGATTTTGAGCTCGCTTCAGAGTCTTCACCTGTTTGTCTTCGTGTTGGTTCCCGACTTTCGCTCTTGCCCACCGCCAAGGCAAGTCTCAGGTGGTCATGCGACTGTATGCGTAGCTTCACCGGCTCGCATGAATTCATGTTTTGCATGCGTGTGTAAGCACAGGTTCCACGAAGAAGTACGAAGATCTACAAATATGTATTCATTGTATTCACACCGTGGTGAGTGATGCAGCACGACATGTAGTGCACAACTGAAACCCCGTCGCACAAGTGGCATCCTTAAGTTTCCAACATACGCCGTGCAACAACCTCCTGTAGTGCACATACAGCCAGGTCCTGGCCTCTTCTTGCCGGCGCCTGCAGAGACAAAGTCAGAGTCATCCAAGCCCGAAGGGATCTTACCGAAGCGTACTGGCGGGTGACCGTTTTGGGGTGTTGGTTACAGGCATCGGTCGCGGAAAGGACTCGGGTGAAGGAGAGATCTGGTGCAACGTTGAGAAAATCAGGCCGAGAATGGTGGTGGTTGGGCATGCTTGTTGCACCTACTACTACTCCTCCTCCTGCTGATGAACTGCTGCTGCTGTTGCTGACTACTAGCTACTACAAGTGCCAGCAATACAGAATGGCCGTAATAAGCAGTAGTAGTAACAACAACACGAACACTTCCAGTATGACTACTCTAACTAGCTATGTTCCGGCATTCTTTGGATGGCGCAGGATAAACCCCGTCACGCCCGACGGCGTCCAGCACTTTTGTCTTACTTACCACAGACGCACCTAATCAATGTCCAGCTGCCGCTGAAATTCGTATGTCGACAGCCGTAAACCCAAAAACTAATTCCGTTACTCTGGAATCACGGAGGCTAGTCGCCAGCATTTCGAGCCACTGCACTTCCGCATCACAGCTCACAGGCACGTGAGCACGATCGAAACGGGGCACGCAGTCTTAGACACACGATACAGACCGCAGATCTAAGGTCTCGGGCTTAATCAAAGACTGTAAACCCCAAGTCCAAAGCTTTGAGGTGTATAAAGGAACTCAGGATCAACAGGGATCCTTCGAGTAGTGGGGCCAAGCGATATCGAAAATACGCAGCGCGGTGGAGAGGTGTTGGTTTCCAACGCACCCTCACCGGACCGACAACATGCACAAGCTGCAACCGGTCATGCACGAATTTAGGGACCAGAGAGAGTGATTGCGCGAGACCATGCATCAGCACCGAAAGAACACCATGATCTTTGCAGCATCGATTTGCAAAGCTCTTTCGGAAGGTGGCAGAGTGTCAGATCTCGAATAGATTGCCACCAGTACGAGACTAGCCTTCGTGCTGCGTCCCACTCCCCATAATATCGCATGCACCATCCCCACGCAGAATCCTAAAGATACATCCTCCGAGCCAAAGACTGGCTCCTTCATGGACACGGAGTCTCTTCCATGGCACGGTCAGGAGAACCGCTAGAAGAACAAGCCTGCAGCAATTGCAGGGATGAATTTGTCGCCTCCTCCAAAATCACACTCAGCCGCTCCTTGCAATCCCTCACTTTCTGTGGGTGTCTTTGTGTGTGTGTGTGTGCACGGCTCTAGGTTGCCATCCAGAAAACTGCATCTCGTCCTGAGCTCTTCTTGAAATTGTGCATGCACCAGGGCATGTGTACATGGGATGTGTAGCACACTGCACACTGTTAGTAGAAATCGAGTGCAGTCCAAGCGTCCGTTTAATTGAGCATCAACCTTGCGCTGGTTCGGCAGGCCATGCGACCTCGGAATTTTGAGATACGTATACGCCAGTTCGGCATGACCTCACGTTTTGCTGGTTTTACACCACCACACAACGCTAAACGAATCGATAGGTCCCACAAGCTGGGGATACGTCTAGCACTCAGTGGCAGTAAAGAGGTCCCCTAATTATAACCCCCCCCCCCCCGCCGTCACTGCCACTGCCACTTCTACTGAGCTAGTAAACCAGCACCACCACATCCACCACTATTCCTCGACCTCCTTCCTCCTACTCCTCCTCCGTCTCCGCCTCCGCATCCACCTCCTCCTACTACTGCGCGACTACTACCTACTACTGCTGCTGCTGCTGCTACTGCTCCTACTACTCATACTACTCCTACTCTCACTGCTACTCCTACTACAGTACTACTGACTACTCCTCCTGCTACTGCTACCACTACTACAACTACTACCACTACTACCACCACTACCACCACTACTACCACTCCTGGAGTCACTCCCTCCCACTCGCACTCCCACTACCACTACCACGACGACGACGCCGACGACGACGACTACTCCTCCTGCTGCTGCTTCTACGAGTAAGCAGTACTGACCCTGCCACAACTACCCCCAGTAGGACTGATGAGGACAGCAGCTGTGTGAGACGGAAATAACAAATCGGACGTTTCGTTTGCAGCAGCCACCAAAACAACAGTGATGGAGTGCAACGTGAACACAACCTTGCCGCTTAACATGGCTGCTCGATATGCCTGTAAAAACCTTATAAATTCGTACAATCCCTCATGCTACCCTGTCTCAAACTCTTGTACATGCCTGCAAAACCCCGTGAATCCTTTATGAAATATGAAACCCACCCTAAATCCCGCACATAGACATAAAGGAAACATTAACCTCTACAAAACCCACAAGAAACCAGAAGTCGCCTGCGATGATCGCCAGCGCCGGCTGCACAAACGCTGCCAGCAGGGCAACCTGCTTGGGTTTCAGTTCTTTCTTCAAGGGTTTAGGGCTTGGGGCTTAGGGCTTAGAGTTTGGGGTTGAGGGTTTAGGGTTTGGGCTGTGGGGTCTAGGGTTTGAGGGCTTCAATGTAGCGTTGCAGGGTGCTTTTGTATTGGAGGATTTCGGGTCGAAAGGGTTTACTTGCAAGGCTGAATTGCTTGCAGGGAGAGCTTTTTTAAGGGCTCCTGGGAGGGGTTTGAAAGTCAGGGCATAAGCGTTTGGGTGGACATCCCCCTCTCCTTGCTTCTCTGCGTGTTAGAAGACCATCGGCTCGAGGCTTCGGAGCTCCTACAGCCCCAACTCCCGGAGATCCGATGTAGGGCTTAGGTGCATTGCAGGCGCAACATAGCCCAACCCTAGTCCAGCACTCCCCTTTACCCCCAGAAAGTGCCCAAGAAATAGCTGCAAAGAGCTCAAGCCTTCAAGGTGGCTGGTTCACAGCCCCCCAAAACCCCGAATCCCCTAAACCCAACCCCTGAACCCCTGAACCCCAACCCTGAACCCCCAACACCCTAAACCCAAACCTTCGAAACCCCTAAACCCCTAACCCTTGAACCCCGAACCACACCTTGGCGAAGCGCCGCGCGCCGCAGTGGAACCTTCCACGCAATGCAGCTGCAAACGATCAGGGTTTAGGGTTTGGAGCTTAGGGCTGATAGGTTTCTGCTATCAAGGTTTCGGGCTTAGTTTAGGTCACAGGGTATGACGTTCACAAGTGTGTCGAGCTTGCTTGGCGGATTTCCTCTCCAAGCCTCCAACCAACCGACCCGAGGGCCCGTGACTCAAGCCCCAGATCGAAACAACCGGAAAGAGTGAGCACAAACTGCACAGGACAAGAAGTCTGTCTTGGAATGCTGAAGCCGCAAAGAATAGGCCCAAAGCCCAAGTGCCGCCTTAAACCCTAGACTGCAAACTTGAAACCTAGACCGCCCCCCCAACATCCGATAACCCAAACCAAAAAACCCGAAGGACTGACACGCAGCACAAACCAAACCCAAAGCCCAAAGCTCACAACTCAAAAAGCCCCGGGGGCTGCACCTCTGCAGCTGCTCATGGCGACGGTAAACATCTAAGGTAAGGCCTGCCGCGAGGGAGGGAGGGAGGAAGTGAGGGCGGGATGTTGCAAGTGCAGTGCTTGCTTGCAATCCAAACCCTCCTAGCACCGATGCACGAGTACTGGCGTCAGTGGTAGTAGAAGCGGTGGTTGCAGTACGGTTGATGGACAAAATCCTGCATTACCCATTCTAAGGAATATACCATAATTCCCATAGTTTAGGGTCCTTAAGGTAATGCAGGATTTTGTCCATCAACCGTAGTACTCGTCGCTGTTGTCGCAATTCGAGTACACAGTCCTCGTCGTCGCCGTTAAACCCCGAAGCCCTAAACTCCAAACCCTGAACCCTGAACGCTAAGCCCTAAACCCAAAGCCCTAAACCCAAAACCGAAACCTCTCTTTCTTACCGAATTTGAACCCTAGTGAATTTAAGCCCAACCGCTGGGCAGGGTGCAGGTCTAAACTCTGGCCCCCCTGAGGTCAGGGTTTAGGCCGAAACCCTGGGCCACCGGTTTCGGGCTCCAGGTGTTTTAGGTTTTTTCGATTTGTTGTTGGATGCTAAGGTCTAATTTAAAAGCAGGACATGTGCATGGGCTGGGCGCCGACATCGAGATGCTGGTTTTTCTTTGTGTGCGCCTGCTCCAAAAAGCCAACGCGGCCTAAACCCTCAAAACCCTGTGAGTCTAGGGTTCAGGCCGAAACCCTGGCTAGAAACCATGGCTCCCCTGACCCCAGGGTTGACGCCGATACCAAGGATTCAGGCGGAAACCTGCCCCCCTTAAATCAAGGTCAAGATTTGGGTTTAGTGCAAACATCAACTGGGGCATCAGTCTTAAAGGTGGGCAGGCGTCAAGGTTTCAGACTATTGGTTGTGAGGGTTAAGGTTTCAGGCTTTGTTTTGGTTTCAGGATTTAAGGTTTCAGGCTGTGAGATTGCAAGGCTTATAGAATTTCAGGCTTTAGAATAATGATGTTTGCTTATGACAACTTGGGTATGTAATTTGTGCACACACACCAGTTCAGTACTGAATGAGAATATGAAAACTCTGCGCTTCCTGAATGTCATGGGACTCTTTGTGCGGGTGGGTTGTTTTCTAAATCTGGAACCGTCAGCTTGACTAGTGAATGCTCGATCCGGAGCTGCTGAACCCTAAACCATAAACCCCTCAACGCCTGAACCCTAAACCCTAAACTCCCAAACCCCAAACCCTAAACCATAAAATCCCAAACCCTATTTAAACCCTGAACCCTATAAAGCCCTTTACCAAACCCTAAAACTCCCAAACTAAAACCCTAAAACTCCCAAACCCTAAACCCTAAACTCCCAAACCCCAAACCCTAAACTCCCAAACCCCAAACCCTAAACTCCCAAACCCGAAACCCTAAACTCCCAAACCCTAAACTCCCAAACCCTAAACCCTAAACTCCCAAACCCTAAACTCCCAAACCCCAAACCCTAAACTCCCAAACTCCCAAACCCTAAACCCTATCAAGCCCAAGAGAGCCAAGACACCATCCCGTGAGCTGCCCGGGCACCGGAGCCGCGGTGGAGCAATCGCCTGGAGACCGGCGCAGACACTTTGGGGGGAGTTGTAACACTAGGAAGAAGAATAGAAAGAACATGAATAATATATTGTTTAAACTAACAATACTAATAACAACAATAGTCATACAGTAATGTAATAAGAATCATAATAATAACAATAATAAAGATACTAATAGTTGTTCAGCGAGTCACACGGCATCGGAGATGTGTTCTGCGGCGCGCTGAGTGCAAGATTGTTCGGGTTGGCTTCGGAGGCTTGGACATGACTTCATGTGCGTGCGCGGGTCCAGGGATTGAGCATAATACCCTCACCACAGAAGGATCTCCAATATGAGAGACAGGGCTGCACAGATTGAGGGCTCACGGTCAGCATTTGGGTAAGCTTGCAGACTGGGATACGGTCCCTAGAGGCTCCCCAAGCCCACATGCAACACACAGCGCAGGCCTAAAGCATGGAGCCATGGAGCGTTTGATTCAGGGCAGAACAAGGCGCAAAGGCCGGGGACACATCTCCGCCTGAAAGCAATGCCCCGTCCCACACTCGCCACTGCTGAGAATACCAGAGATTTACAATATGGAACCTAAACCCTAAACACCCGAAAAACCTGAAATCCTCGACCGCCAATACAACTCAACCCAGATCCGACCAGGAACCTTTGAAATCTCCCTTCTAGGACCACGAGAATGGCTCAGCGGTGCCTGCAGCCCCGCGCAGTAGTAGAGAGCCCCTGCGAAGCTTCAGGTAGTTGTTGAAGGTGAAGGGCTCTGAAGCCATGCTGTTACTATTGCTTTGGTGTGTATTGTCATTAGAATACTACCACCATAAAAACCTTTACCACTGCTACACACAAATGTCTATGAGCCTTACTGTCACTTCTGCTTGCACGAGTCCGATTACTATCACTGCTACTGCTACCGCTCCTCTTACGAATACGAATACACATAGACTTTTGCGTTGAGGAACTACCGTGATTGCAAGAACCACCAAAATTCGCCCTACGATCTCAAATCTCCTCTCTTCCCCTACTTTCGTCGTAACACTTGCTTTTGTTTGGTACGTTATGCACTAGCAGTACAACTGAGTGTTTTGAAAGCCTTCCAAGCTACAGGGGGGCTTAGTAAGTAGTTGTTTTATAGAGTCATAAGCACCGTCACCCCAATGAGGGTCCCTTTTCGGCCACCTATAACTCCATAAACCAACTACTTACTACGTCCCCCGACCCTCCAAGTAGGGTTTTTGTGGCTTTAGCGGTTTGGGGACCTCGGCGGGCTTTCAGGGACAGGCAGCAAGCTGTAGCCGTGAAGGCTCAAAACCTTTAAAGCTTCCAAAGCCGGAATCGTCGGGAGCCTTGAAACCGACACCCCGGGGTAATGTAGGGGCCTTAATGATTAGAATAGGGTTCCTGTAAAGGAGTCTATAAACATTACTATAAGGGATCTATAAGGGTGCTAGAATATAGGGGCCTTAATGATTAGAATAGGGTTTTGGGGCCCGTTCTAGTATAATGAAAGTAAGGAACCCCCCAAAATAGTATAGGTAATTATTAAGACCCCTATAGTACTGCCCCCACCCTGCAACACTCTGCATCAGGGGTCATATTACAGGCTGTATATAAATGTAGTCAGTACCCAGCCGATACCACTCCAAACCCTCTACCTACAAGCCTAAACTTTAAACCCTAAACCCTAAAAAGCCTAAAACCCGGAACCCCCACTCCAAACCCGGGCTTCAAAAGCGCACCGAAAAGGAGATCGCAGACCAAGGCGTTTCTTGGCGGTGCCGCAGCATCGATGGCCACGCCCATGAACGTGAACCTCCAGCTTGGGGGTTCTAGCGTTTAGGGCGTCAGGGTTGAGGGCGTTAGGGTTTGGGGCATTAGGGTTTACGGGTGAGGATTTAGGGCTGAGGGCTTCAGGTTTAGGGTTTAGGGTTTAGTCTAGTGGGGATTGAGGTGGCCTCAGGCTTGATATCCCCGAACCCTTGAACCCCGAAGCCTAGACCGGAAAGACGCTGAAAACAAAGCCGTGTGGCTGAGGTTGTGGGGCACGCCGGGCGGCAAGGGCAACTTCCACGAAGAAGCTGGCGAGCCTGTAGTAGCAGAAGCAATGGCACTCTCGCTGCTACTTGACGCTCTATGAGATGTTGTGAGGGCATGTAGCAGTGTAGCCCTGCACAGCAGCAGCAGGAGCAGCAGCGGCAGCAGCAGAGTCGCAGCACGGCAGCAGCGGAAGCTATCAGCGGGAGCAGCAGCAGCAGTGGCATCATCAGCAGAAGAAGCAGTGATCGTAGCACCAGTAGTCCGGCGACAGCAGCAGCAGCAGCAGCAGCAGCAGGAAGAGGAGAAGGAGGAGCAGCAGCATCAGCTGCAGCAGAAGCTGCAACAAAGCTGCAACAGCAATATCATCAACTGTCACTAAAGGTTCAACACAGAACACCAACTCTAAACCATCACTGCTGCTTCGAACAAACAACCATGACCCTTTCGTCATCATTATGTGAAGCATCATCGTCATGAGTATGATCATGGGTATCATAGTCAGCATGACTATCATCTTGATGGCCAGCAGTATTTTGTCAACATTGTCTTCATCACCACAGCACTCATCATAACCACCACCACCACCACCACCATCACCATAAATGCACCAAAAAGGCGAACATCGGACTCTGCTCAAATTCATCGTCACCGCCAACAATATCGCCCGTGGGATCATCATCATGGCTGTCACCATAGCCAACAGCCATGTCACGAGTCAGATATGATGACGATGCTGAATATTCTCAGAGGAACGATGACCACGAGCACCACGAGGATACTGACGATCATCGCCGTCATCGTCATGATGCGATGGTGGTGGTGATGATGATGATGATGCTGATGATGATGATGGTGGTGATGGTGTTGGTGAAGATGAAGATGAATAGGATGTTGCTGATGAGGATGATGATGATGAGGATGATGAGGATGACGATGACGATGACGATTGCGATGGTGATGGCGATGACGATGATGACGATGATGAGGACAAAAAGAGGAGAGGAGGGCGAGGAGGAGGAGGAGGAGGAGGGCGAGGAGGAGGAGGAGGCGGAGGCGGAGGCGGAGGCAGAGGTGGGGGAGGACGAGGACGCTGACGACCATGCAGGTGCTGATGATGGGGACGAGGAGGATGAGCAGGAGGATTACGATGGCTACGACGTAAGGCTTATTTCCTAGCCAGCAATTCTCCCTAGTTGCGACCAAGTGGGCAGGATGCAAAAGAGCACGCGCCGGGCCGCCACGACATTCTGCACAGTGTTGCTTGTGCATGACATCAAAACACGTCCACTTACAGTCCCCTTGCAATTACAGCGTAGTAACCCCAAAAGCCCGGAAACCTACATGAAGCCCATGAAGACTTTGAAGCTTTGAACGGGTAGAGTTTAGGGAGTCATATAGCCGAACACATAGACACAGTCGCACAACAATACTAGCAGGTGGAGCCCTCATCTTTTGATACGATAAAGCAAACACAAAGCCAACCTTCACCACATGTGCACCGGATCGATACACGTTTAGTGTCATATTGTCGCTTTTTGCCGAAACCTCGCTCGTTGCAGGCTTCCAAGCCCCGACTAACTTGCCTCCTACCGCTCCCTATATTGGCCAATGTAAACCTCTGATTTAAAAAACTATCTGTTCTTAACAGGGATCCTCAGATTCAGACCCTTAAAGAAAGGAAGGGAGCTTTTTCGAGTACTTGCTCATCGCGCTGCAACTCTAGATACCAGCACCCTAAACGAGAAACTCTTCAACTGACTCCTAAATCCCCTCCAGCTGCAGCGCCAGAAAACGCAAGCGGAGCCTTCGTATGGGACCCAAATAACCCTCAACCATCAAACCCCAAAGACATCCCAAACCCCGAAAACTCTCTGTGCTTCCTGTCCCAGTCACCCAGTCCCTGGGCCAGACCCATATCGACCCGACAAACCCTTTAAAGGTGAAAGAACTCCATAGAGACTTGGAAACCCAACAGCTCCAAAGCCCTGCACAGGCTCCGCAAAGCCCTCTGCCAGAGAAAACCTCAAACCCATATGCCGAACCTCCCAAAACCCTTAACCACAGACCAGGAATTCTACATAAGAGCCCCCTGAAGCCTGGCATTTCACAACTTCCCATGCCATGGCCATGAACCTTCAAGCAACCCCCAAACCCCTTCATGCCCCGACGAAACCCTTGTTGGGCACCTGTGACTGCCAGGAAACGGTAAAGTAAAACTAAACTTCAAACCCCAAAACCCTGAACCCTAAACCTCAAACCAGAACCTCTTATTCCCCTAAATCTTCATTCCCTAAAACCTGAAAATGCCTAAACCCTAAACTCGAAACCATTCCCTAAAACCTAGAAATGCCTAAACTCGAAACCATTCCATAAAACCTAGATGCCTAAAGCCTAAACTCGAAACCTTCTCACTTCCTCCGCTGATCCGGAGCGGCCTCCCCTGCCTCTTCCGACTGGCGCCAAGCATCTCTCAGGGCTGCAGAAGCAGCCTCCAACACTTTGTGGGGCCTTTAGGGTTTTGCGTTTTTTTTTTGAACGCCTTTTTCCTCCTTGCAGTTAAGGGTTTAGGGTTCAGGGTTCTCGGTTTAGGGTTTGGGGTTTAGGGCTTAAGGTTTCGGTTTTGGGGTCTGGGTTTGCCGCTGCTGCCGTGCTTCAGTCTTTGCATTCTTGCTGGCTTACACGGTCTTTAGCTGTTCTGCCGATTTGTTTTGCAGTACGAAGGCCCCGTTTAATCTCACCAAAACGAGCCCTAGAAAGACGGCGTTTTTCGAATATGTATATGCATGTGTATAAATATACAGTGTGTATCTGTGTGTATCGGTACATACATATATATATATATGGCCATTTATTTATTTATGTGGAGTTTGAAACCTCTCCAGAATCTCAAAGGTTCTGCAAGTCCCAGAGGGATGTCGATTCAGCGAATCATGCGTCGCGAGGTGCGGTTCCAAGGCCAGTTCGGTGTCTTCGGACTTGGAGTTGTACTGTTGATGGACAAAATCCTGCACTACCCATTATAAGGAATATACCATAATTCCCATAGTTTAGGGTACTTAAAGTAATGCAGGATTTTGTCCATCAACAGTATCATGCTTTCGGGCATCTGTATCTGGTGTTTTTGTTTGGGAATTAGTCTTCAGAGTTGAGGATATCGGGTTCAGCGTTGAGTTTGGGGTGGACCCAGCAGGGTTCTTGCTGGTAGGATCCTCCTACTCCTCAGCCTGCAGATCTTTGTACGGGCACTGCTGAGCATACTCATCTCACTAGCACCGCATCGATGGCTGCGGCAGTTCAAGCGTAGGGTTTGGTTTGGCACTCTGGGCCCAGGCTTTGAGGTTTTGACGTTGATTCGGGAGGCTCCGGAAACTCGACAGACGTTCAGCTTAGCGGCTTAGGGTTTAGGATTTAGGTCTTCAGAGTTTCAGCTCTTTAAGGGTTGAGGCCTTAGAGCTGACTGCCAGGGTTGAGGCTTTCCAAGGTGCCGACCAGCTCAGGTGGAGTTTCCGGCGGAGGGGTGGCAATGTAGTCGGGCAAGCAAGCCTGAAGGGATTTGGCCATTTGGTGGCTGGGAGGGGTTTCGGGACTTCAAGCTTTAGGGCCAAGGGGCTGAGGCCCTGTAGGCTTTAGAATTCGGGTCGAGGATTCAGGGAGTTTTGAGAACTTGGGCAACTTGGAGCTCAGTTGGTTGCTGAATGAAAGGCTTTACGTGGGGTTTAGTGGTCTAGTCTAGGGTTTAGGGTTTTAGGCTTTAGGATCCGATTAGGCTGCAGCCGGAGCCTGGACCTGCTTCTTACGCACGGGGCCCAAGCAACCCGTTCCCAAAAGTCTGCCAAGTTTAGGGCTTAGGGCTTAGGGTTTAGAGATTAGGGTCCCTAAACCCTAAACCCTAAGCCCTAACCCTTTAAAGATTCTCCCGAACACAGCTTCGGTAGTCTCACCTTCCTCCTTCTCTGCGCGGAAGTCGCCTCAACAACAATCCCGACTGTACATGAACCTTATGCCTCAGAACCCTGAATCATAAGGACCCTTAGGGGGGGTAGGGGGGTGGGGGGAGGGGGGAAGGGGCCTTAATACCCATAATAAGGACTTAGTAAGGCCTATTTAAGGAAGTATAGTCCCCTACCCCTAAACCCTAAACCCTATAAACCCTAAACCCTTACCCCCCTTAGGGGTGCCTAGGACTGAACCTCACGCCTTATTATGGCCAGGGTACTAGAAGGGCTACTAATCCAGAAAAGAAACGCGAATCCCCACACCCAATCCATCAACATCCTCAGCCCTACTCCTCTAAATCCTCCCGGGACCCTAAACCCCAAAACTGAAGCCCTAAATCCGAACCTTAAAGGCGACACCCTAAACCCCGGAGCCCTAAACCCCCAAACCCTGAACCCCTAAACCCTAAACCCTAAACCCTCAAACAAAGGTTCAGAGGCCTGAGCAAGGGCCCCGTTGGGATGTTGGATTAAAAGAATCTCGGGCGCTTCGCCTGGCCGTGGTTTTGGGACGGACGTCCTTCTATAAGGGTTCTTTTAAGGGTTCGTTTTGAGGGTTCTATAAGGGTTTAGAGCTTAGGGTTCAAAAATTCACTACGCGGCACTTTTGGGGTGTTTGCAAGCTGTTTGGGGTTAAGTATCCAGCGTCTGGAGTTTAGGGCTTGGGGTTTAGGGCTCGGGGCTAGGATGCCGGGTCCGGGAGGTATGTGCAACGTCACCACAAATCCAACTTGCACTACGAGTAGCATCCCGGAGCCAACCCCAAAGAAGGCTTGGCTTTGCAACACCAGAGTGCACCTGGATCAGCCCCAGCCCCATGCATCTGTTCATGACGGCAGGGATTCTCGAATAATGTAGGGGCCTTAACAATTACTTGGACCTAGACTATTTTGGTGGGTTCCTTATTATAAGTATAGAACAATGGCCCCAAAACCCTATTCTAATTATTAAGGCCCCTATATTAGGGAGATGTGCTAGCAGCCATAACAGCTAAGACTCCAGGGTGCTCAGTGCACAATGCACTGCACGTTCAGGCCCTTAAGGTTCCTTTAACGGGGTCCTTCAAGGGCTACTATAAGGGATCTATAAGGGTAATAGTTATATTCGCAGACTGGGCATTACGACTACAACCTGATGAGCCCAACACGAAAACCTCCTTTGCCACACATCTTGCAACTGCCTGGCATTCAGCTGGCTATTGCACATGGGCCGGCACAGAGAGTCCCACATCACCATTGTGCTCTAGACTGTGCTTTGGTTGTCATCCTACAAACCGGATAAGCTCATGTAAACAGTCTGCCACCATACCATATTAATGTTAGTATGAAAAGGAATTGTGGTACTAATGCTCCTGTGTGCATTGCCATCTGCCTGACCATTGAAGTAAAACTGGCGATATCCGAGCCGAAGGGTCCACGTTGTCGCATGAAGCTAAAATGAGATCAACATGAACGGCTGCAGCTAATATAGGGGATTCACTAGTCGCCGTAGAGCTTAGGGTCATGTTGCAGTATAACACGTGGGGTTGTATATTAACGCCGTACAAAAATCCTCATCCTTGAATGTTGTTTGCGTTCTATTTTTTCTTATCGTTTTACAACGAAAAATGCGTTATCGTGTTGTTATCGTTCTATTTCTTCTTATCGTTTTTGCACGGAAAACCATCAAAACCGAACACGGACATGTCAAGACTAAACTTAACAGCTCGGGGTTATTATACAGTCCCACGTGTAATAACGAACCCTAAGGAACAGTTTTCGCTATTCTTCAGGCTTCTCTGACTTGGGCAGGACTGTGAGAAAGCTATGCTGCCTGTCTGGAAACCAGCTCAAGAACTGTAATATGTAAAGACTCCTGCATTCTCCGTAAGAAATAAGCCATAATTCCTACAGCTTGGGGCGTCAAGCTCATGCAGGATGTTGCCCATCAACACCCTACACCCTAAGTCAACTCGGAGGTTTCCTCTCCTGCAGCCCAGAGTCTTGTACTTACACCCTGTCCAAGAACAGCACCACCTACCCCCGAACTCCAAACCCCAGCCGGAGGCTTCATACCTCATATTCCCAGTCCTCGGTATACAGAGTTTAGGGTTTAGGGCTTGGTATTGTGGGTCTGGGTTTTAGGGTTTGGGGTTCAGGGCGTAGCGTGTCGAGGTCTTTATAACTACTGAGCGCTAAGATTTAAGAACTGCCCCGCCCCTAATCTATGTTCCGCCTCAAAAATCTGGAACAAAGGATTCAAGGACCGAACTGTCGAACCCTTGGCCCCGGCCCCCGAACCGTGATCTTTAAACCCCGAAACTGGGGTCTAAACCCCCCCCAAAGCCTCGACCCTGAGAGCCCCCCAAGCCCTCAACCGCCCGGCGCCGCTGGAGATCTGTGCTCGTAGAGATTAAGTGATGATTAAATCTGCCCGGTAGGGCTTGATGATATAAATCCTGCACTACCCATACTAAGGAATATACCATGGTTCCCATAGTCTTGGTTCCTTGAGGTAATGCAGGATTTATATCATCAACAGAAGGTCGTATTAACCTTTGAGTCCCAAGAGGGATTTACAACGACGCAAGATGCGTCTCGTTTCAGCATGCCAGAAGTGAAAGCAGAAGTTTGCCAGAATGAAGCCTGTGAGAAAGAAGAACACCAACAACCACCTCCAGTGCAAAATATCAGAGTTGCAAGGGCAGCTGCAAGTCTCTCACTAACGACCCGAAGCGTGATGCCCAACATTGTTTACTCAAAGAGTTGCTGATAGTCACTGTGCACACGTCTGTACATGACTTTCTCTTTCGTGGCCGCAAGTTGTCCTTCGTTCTGGTTGCTCCTATTCCTTCCGCGTGTCCGCCTCTTCCTCTGCTTTTGCAATCACTGAACTTGGGGGACAAGGGAACTTGGTAACAAAGTTCGGAAGAACCCTAGTTGGGGGTATGCGCAAAAAATGTTGGAGTCACCTTCCGGAAACCCCACTTACTGCTTACGGAGTTTCCTGATCCTCTAAGTTCCCTTAGCTTTCCATGCGCCGTGCCTGAAAGAGTGCGTCAGAACCACTGCCTCGAGCGCTCCCAAGGCAGCAAAGCCCAAGAAGATTACCGTGGCACTCACCACAAAGCCACCTTCACAAGGGTTTAGGGTTTAGGGTTTAGGGTGCTTGCAAAGGAACGTAAACGAAGCTAACTACGTTATCCCATACGGACACATAACAAAGCAGCACTCTTTCCTGACTACTCTGCTAGTTTAGACAAACCCTTAACCCTAAACAAGAACCCAGCCACCGACAAGCGTAAGGAGTGACTGGAGACACCCTGGTCTCACAGATATGTAGACCTTGTGTGTGAGATACCTCGGCAGAGGCTTAGGGTTTAAGGTTTAGGGTGGTGGAAGGAAAGTCGCGACTCAGTAAAGATGGAAGCTCTCAACAGCTAAACCTCGGACCTAGGATTTAGGTCCCAGGGGCCTTCGAGGTCCCGGGTTTAGGGTTTACGGTGTGCAGCAAGAAGTCGTGACAAGAAACTGGACAAAGCAAAGTCCTGCCTACTTGAGCTGGTGCCATCTCGAGACCCGAACAAGCAATCCAAGACCCAGCAAGACAAAGCCGAAACCGAACGAAAACCAGCAGACAAACACCCAAAACCCCCTCAACAAGAAACCCCTAAACACGAGACCAAAGTATGCTCTAACACAGGCAGAGGCACAGCAAGTTGGGCAGCAGCAGTGGGGTCACCGTGAGATTCATAATTGCCGCCTCTGGGTTGGCTTCCGGTGCTGAGAGATTTTACGTGTTTCTCGGGTCTTATAAAAGTTGCAACCGTTTTTCGATTTGGGAGTGTAGGGATTCGGAATTTTGATGGCTGTCGTGGCTTTCGAGCTTCAACACCGTGCGCAAGCCATACTTTTGGAACCCTTCTGCTACCCACAACAATATGCAAGCAATAAGCCTCTCTTCCCCCATAGCAGTGTGGATATGCCGAACATAGCCGAAAACCTAGCATCGAGCCGACGCTTCCATCTTGCCACTTCTACTGCAAGCCGCAAGCCCTCAACCCCGACCCCAAACCCTCCAGCCCCCAAAACCTAAACGCCATAAATCCCGAAACTCCCCCCAAAAACCCTAAAACCCTTAGAAACCGTAAACCCCAAACCACTCAACCCTAAACCCTAAACCCCAAACCACTCAACCTGCCCCGAGGTGGAGCCTCCACCACACAAAGGATCCACTTCTGTGGGCTGTGTGGAAAGTCAAAGGCCGCGGAGTGAGCTCCATCCACCGCGAGGGTATTCAACAAGAACTCAGCATGAAGGGTTTCGGAGTTTAGGCTTTGGGGTTTAGGGTTTGGGTGTTTCAGGACTATTCAGCTGTTCAGCTCAAGCGCTTCGAAACTACCCCGTTGAACCCCTTGCTTGCCAGACTCTAATCATACTCTTTTGACCTTACGCCGGACTGCCACTCCGTCAGCTTTCCACGGCAAGCGGCGAAGGAGCTGCCAGGCAAAAACGCCACAAAGCAGGTGCGAAAACCTCACAAGGTTGAGAGTCCAGGGCTTGGGGTTGAAAAACTCAAGGGGAACCCTAAACCCAAAGCCCTAAACCCTAAACTCCTAAACCGTTGGGCCATGGAGGTCACAAGACCTTTGAGGACTTCGGGTTGAGCCCTTAGGGTGCTCATGAAGTGGGAACTAGACCTCTTAGAAGAGCATGGATTATGTAGGCTTCAGGGTTTAGGGAGTCCGTAGCGAGTGAAGACCCTTGTTTCAAGTTGCTTTGATTCGAGCGTCAGTGCGCACGAAGTCATGGTTCCTAACGTTGCTAGTCGTATCAGCGTGCTCAGTGGAAACACACAGTCGATCTGACGAATGCCAACACGCGAGCGGCTGAGGAAGGTCTCATCGCCGAGTTTGTCCATCAAAGCTTGCCGCAAGGGGCCTCACTTGGAGGTTCATGGGTAGTTATATGTAGGGCTGTAAGTAGGAAAACTATAGTTATAACCCATATTAGGGGACTTAGAACCCCACTTATAACTACCCATGAACCCTAAACCCTATACCCTTATGGAATCCCTATAGATCCCTTTAAAAGGACCCTTAAAGGAACCCTTATAACTACCCATGAACCTCCAAGCAGGGTGTCGGCTTGGGGGTTTTGGGGGTGACAGGTCGGGAAGAAACATGGTTGAAGCAAGTTGTGCAACGACGTCTGAACACGAAACTTGGGGTTCCATGATGGGTAAACGGCTCTCTGAACTTCTCTGAACTTTCCAAGCGGACCAGTTCTAGCAGCGTCTAGCACCATCAGTTTGGCGGGCTATTAATGTCGATCTTAATGTCGCTGTTAGCGCCTTCTTCCGTGTCATCATCGGGATCCCCGTTCACACTATCAGCACCCATCATTATGACCCTCGTCGTGATCATCGCTGGTGCCATCGTCATCACCAGCATCGACATCGCAGAAGCAGCAGCAGCCACCTTTACCAGCAATCGCATGTCATCACAACTGCTCACGAGCATCAGCCATCGTTGCAACCTCGTGGTCGACATCGTCCCCGTCATCTGCCATCATTGCAAGCGTCAGACACGTAACCCAAAAGCCGGCCCCGAATTCCACGCCTCGGACGTATGCATTGAAGGCTTCCAGGCCACTGTCGCCCCCTGAGCCCTCCTTCCGTGGCTCTTGCGACAAAGGGCCCGGGCCCTCATCGGCAGAGAGCGATCCGCATCTGACTAAGGACCTGTAGGAGCCATGCCACTCCTCTGAGACGGAAGTCGTGGATTCACTGGAGTCCGAGATGGAACCCGCAACCTCGATGGAAACACTCGCAACGTCATCCTCGGTAAAGAGCCCTGCAACCAGTGCTTCCAAGGGTTGCCGGTCGGATTCGTCAGAGCACTTGCAGTTGCGGATATCGAAGGCTGCAAATTGTCGCAGCATCTCTTCATGGCCCTGAGCTTTTCTGCCGAGGGCCCACATCGACGGCACCAGAACAACGATGTAGCCTGGAAGCAAGACGACCACCAGCAGGAGGTTGTTCAAGAAGTGGTTTAGGGCACGATCTGATGCAAGAGGCGAGAGTGTCTGTGGCGATGATGCACAAGACGCGAGGAGAGCAGCGATACAGATGCAGCCTTGCCTGGGTTCTTGTTCAGGAACTTATTTTAAGTTACCATAATAGGGGTCTATAGTAAATAGTATGGCTTCCTATTATGATAACTTAAATTGAATTAAGAACCCAGTTGCAAGATGTCCAGGAACATAGTGGTGAAAAGCCAGCGAGGCAGCCACAATGGAACGAAGCAGACATGCTCGCAACTCGAGCTGTTCACGAAAGTTGCCAATTCCACTACACACCAGAGCCTCGGTTCTTGTTAAAGGATTTAATTTAAGTTACCATAATAGGAAACCATACTATTTACTATAGATCCTTATTATGGTAACTTAAACTAAATTCCTTAACAAGAACCCAGCAGCCTGTCTAGATAGCTCCCGTCATATAACATCAGAAACTTCGAGGATTGCGTCACGAAGAAAGGAAGGGCCCTGATTCCGGCAGCTTTCTGTCCTCTGTCTGGTGCTTAGTAGGGAATGGGGGAAAGGATTATGGAGACTAGTTTTGGGGATTCTATGGGGACTACTACAGGGATCCATTCCCCACAGTCCTGCATCGCTCTGGTGAATGCATAGCCTGTCCACCCAGAGAGTCGGATTACGGGGCCCGGAAAGTCCGATGTGCAGATGTTGGCCGAAAAAGAGCACGGCAAGGTACACAACCATAGCCGACAGCCAGCAGACTGCGACGAAGAGAGTGGTCTCCGCATCAAAACCAGTTTTCGGGTCGATGCCCCGAAGGGGGAAGAGGGGAAAGGAGAGAACCAAGAGCACGGACAAGGACTCCAAGGCCTCTTGGCGGTAGGACTTGATGATACAAATCCTGCATTACCCATAATAAGGAATATACCATAACTCCCATACTTTAGGGTCCTTCTAGTAAAAAAATGCAAGATTTATATCATCAGCCGTAGGACTGGATAGTTGAGGGCCCCGGGCTCTTTTTTAGGGTTCCTTTACGGGTCTCCACGAGCGTTCACGGCCGTTTAGGGCGTAGGTTCAATAGTTTGTGGGTTGAGGGTTTACTGTAGGGTTAAAGGGTCTGGAACTTCCGAATTAGAGTTCGGGAAGGAGGGAGTGGAACAAGTCAATGCAAGATTTCGGGTGCTTGTTGAATCACATTCTCACAAGCAGCTCTGCAAAAGAACAACTCCCATGGTTGCCCTTGAACCCACGACCAAAACCCAAGCCCTACACCCTGAACCCTGAAAGCGAAACCAAACAACACCCCAAGCCCCAAACCATTTGCTGCGACGTGTCAAAGTTTTGGGAGCCTCTGTGCCAGGTGTTTCATTGTTCAGCTCCACTACCACTACCACTTCCATAACTGCTGCTACTACTGCTCTACTACTGCCACTGCAACCACAACCGCCAACACCACCACCACAACCACCACCATCACCACGACTGCCAGCAGCGCAGCTGCTTCAAGACTTGTAGCTGGATTGAGATGGCCTTTTGACGTGCTTAGTTACGAGCTGGGTCAAAAGGCATAGCTGGAAAACCTCAGTCCTAACTCTTCGAATCTCGATCTTCTACCAAGTCTTTCAAGAAGCAGTCACCTCAACAACAGCCATAGACCCACTCCGTACCATCAACAACAGGCTCCCCGTGTGGAAATTGTAGACTGTATGCAAACTCACTTTAACCTATGGTTGTTCGTCCAATTGTGGCTAAACCTTCATCCTTGATGAGGGCAACAAAACGACTCGTAAGCGATGACTTTTAACCGACGTTCCACATGATCTTCAGAAACCCTACAATACCCTAAATCTTTGCAGGGGGCCTTATGCCTAAACCCTAAACCCTAAACCCTAAACCCTAAGCCCTAAAGCCTAAGTCTTTGCAGTGGGCCTTATGCAGGTTCAACTCGCGGCAGAGCGCAAAATACTTTGCCCAGGAATCCTGTGACTGCGCTACAGGCCGCTGTCTCTTCGGGCCAATAGTCCAGAGCTTAGGGTCATAGGGTTTGGGATCTGGGGTTTAGGGTATAGGGTTATAATTTTTGGGGTTTGTGGCTTTTAGTTGGCAATGTGTGGGGCGTAGGGCTTAAGGATTAATGACTTAGAGTTTAGGAAGGTGTGCGTTGGAAAAGAGGCAAAATCTCCGACAGTCGCCTTGTTTGGGCTTATGGCAGCTTCTGACTAAACACCTGCGACCCCCTTCTATCTCATGGGCAAATTCCGTTTTAGATCATGAATATAGCACGATAAAAAGGACCCTACATGGGACCTTCCTTTGGGGAACTACCCTTGTCCTGAGTCCGGAACACTAAACATCCCACATCCAGTCAATAAAACACGGACCCAAAAGCCTGCGGCCCTAAAAACCGTCCGTTGCTAAATCAAGCAAACATAACTGCAAGAAAGCAAGCACAACAGGATCAAAAGAGCCTTGAAACCTGATGCTGGGTTTCGGGTAACAAAGGTTTCTCCGTGAACACGGAGTACCCAGATCCTATACACATCCGGAATCTATGTCATTGTATCATATGTCATCTCTTTACCACTATTCTCCGTCTGATGATCCGAACCTCCCACCCTAAACCTTCCTAAACCCTACACTCTTAAACCCTAAACCCAAAACCACCCTCCCACCTAACTGCGTGAGAAAGGGTCGGAAGACCAGGAGTGACTCACGAAGATGTCCACTTCTGAGACGGCAAAGCTCACGTCATCGTCCACATGCGGTTCCTGACCTGGGCAGCAGTTCAGGGTTTAGGCTATGGGGCATTAGGCTTTAAAGGGTTTAGGGTTTCGGGCTCGGGGCTGAAAAGAATAAGGCTTCAGGGGCTGAAAATCGCTGCTTGGGAAATTCAGCAAGATTCGGAACGGACGTATAGGCCCAACACGTAAGTATGTGCAGGGCATGATGACTACTCATGCTGTACTCGTAGGTTCTGGCAACCCGTTGTGGGGTTTACGGCTTGAGGGGAGGCTTCGACGCTAGGGAGTGTCAGATCTCAATGCTTCGGATACCGGAAACTATGGGAATCCGATGCTATGGGCCAAATGATGCCGGATGCAAAGCAGAGAGCTATATATGTGTTAAATGTAGGAACCATATTCCCCAAACAGTGCTTGCACAACGGGGTTCTTACGTTCGGAGTAAAGGAATTGGCTGCGGGCCGCAACGGCGCACGCGGCGGTGGGGCGCGACCTTCGTTTCGACGCTCCCACTGTGGTTTCGAGCGAATTCCGTTGCGTTTCGACGCTCCCGCTGTGGTTTCGCGCGAATTCCGTTGCGTTTCGATGCTCCCGCTGTGGTTTCGTGCGAATTCCGGCCTCTTCTGGCGTGTTCTGGCCTCTTCTGGCCTCTTCTGGGGGGGTCGCTTAGGTTGCAGGCATGGCCTCTTCTGGGGGGGGCCGCTTTGGTTTCGGGCCGCGTTGGGGCGGGGCCTTCGTTTCAACACTTTTGCTGTGGTTTCG